>JAVLVB010000475.1:1239317-1253602 GCA_032876305.1 Orestias chungarensis
CAGATTCTGTTATGTTGTCCCCGGAGGCTTTCAAAGAGAGATTTTTATTTGATTCACTTGTAAATAGGCTGATTATGTAAAAATGAAGGGGAGGAACCCCCCACTCCCCCCCCCCAAAACAAACAAAAAAACTCAAAAAAACCCAGATGTTCCTGTTTAATTATGCATTCCCAGCCTCTTAATTTTCGAAAACTGATCCTCATTAATGCCTCTTGCAGATAGGCTCTGGTTTGGCTTATCTCATTGAAAGCATGCAGGGAGGATAATAACGCCTTCCCATTGAGTTTAAAGTTGCTTTCAGTTTCAAGCATAGGAACCTTCTCTGCTGTACATTTCGTTGAAAAGTGTGGTTGTTTATGCTCAACACACGACGGTCACATGTTGTTTTTCCTTGCGTTGTTTTTGCTTTGCTTTATTGATACGATAAACTGTTAAAATTGAACTAATGAAACTGGCGCAAGAATTATTTGCATTTATGTCATATTATGTTAAAAATAAAAACAAATTAATTTACTTAGTTAAATAGACAATATATATATTATGATTAGAGATGATTAAGTAAACATATCTGCTCACTGCAACACTTTCCATGCCAGAATGCTTTTTCATATATTTTATTTCACATGTCACTGAGTTGCTGAGAATAAAGAGCGTGTTGGGAGCACAACGAGCCTCAGAAAAGTACCTGTTGTAAAAAAAATAGGTGGAAGGTTTTATGCAAATTAGCTCCACAACTCATACTTCCAATATAAGCCTTCAAATAAATACATTTAAAATAGTATTGGGTATATTTACATGTAACCACTAGATTTGTAAACTAATGTGCCATAAAAGGTAAGAAGTGTAGTGCCTGATATTTAGAGGCACAACAGTACATAGATAGTTTATGCAGTTTATTGCAGTGTTGGGGTTGCTTTACTCTGACCGGTACTGAAGCAACTCATGTGGAGCATGCACCTATTTTACACGCAGCCTCTCATTTACGATATATGTTAGAAGGCTGTTGAAGTCCTAAGAATGTAAAGTTTCTCAATAAATTATCAGAAAAGTGTGCTAAGTACATTTTGTTTCGTCAAAATCACAATCATAACATGCTATTCTTATAGTAATAGTTTGTATGTGATTGGCATAACATTTTTAATATGGCTGAAGGATCCCAGAAAAACTCACCCTCTTTGGGCTTAAGCATCTCAGGCATTTAACACACATGTCCATTGAAAGTCCATATGTTATTGCAAAACAATATGGAAATGAAATATTACTCTGTCCTGGTGTGAATGAAACTTGGTATATTGTCAACATAATTTTTCTAATAATTATCATCACAAGTAAAAGCTGCTTAGTTACTTTAGAGGTTGCAGCTTCTAAATATGTCCAAATGAGACATGATGGGCGGTTGTACTCATAACACGGACAGCTATAATTTACTTACTCTAGATTTTCTAAGCGACGTTTTTGAGCTCCAAACTGAAGCTTCCTCTGACAAAGTCGATTCTGTGCGCTTTTCTTTTTTTCTTTCCAGTAACTTCCAGTCATCTGGCATGTTTGAAGGATCTGAGTCTGTCGAGGTGGAGGGAGGCAGCACGGACAGTACCGTTGCTTCATCCATCACCGCTTGCAAGAAGGTGAGAACAGAGACCTCTGGCTCATGCACTTGGATCAGGTCATGCTCGCGACTGTGTCTGCTCTCCAACATCTTTGTTTTCTCGCCTATGGGTCGAATTTGTCCTTCCGTTGACTTGTGTTTGTGCGCTTCAAACTGTGCAGGAGATATTAATTTCCTCCCCCTGGGTGTCAGTGACACCCTGAGGTTGTGTAATAAGAGTAAGGTCCTCCACAAGATTTATCATCGCTCTGTGAAAGAGAGTGAGACAGTAGGGGAAATGGCTCCGATCAGTGAGCCGAAATGCGGCTGGATTGAATTTCTTTTCAAGTTGTCCGTAGGTTAACTTTTAATGTAAATGACCCCTTTCTCTGTGGAGTACTCCGTATTCCTAATTAACCCCTGCTCATGGTCCTAACTGTCTTGCACTCTATGGGTATGTAGAGATACAAAGAAGTTTTTTGATATATTAGGGCCTCAGATTAAAGCACCAGCAGCCTCAAATCTGATCCCTCCCAGAGAGATCGGCTGAGCGAACACGTCACAATTACCTGGCTGAAGGCCTAAACAGATGGTCTATTCCAGCGGGGGTAAGCATGAGTGGGCATGAGATGTCGCTAAAAATACACATGGAGAATGAGCAGTGCACATGTAGGTGTCATATGTCAAAGTAATTGAACAGGTTTAATATTTTCAACGTAATTTCATCTACTGTACTGCGTGATTGTATGATATGCTGTGAAAAACAGATTCCAGAGGACAAACTCTGTCCTTTCGAAGAAAATATAATCACGCATCATTACCATAATAGAAAGCAACTTCACATCATTTCAGTATAGTGAAGAACTTGCTACGCTGACAGCCTGGCACGTATACCTGAGAAAGAAAAGAACAAAAGCAGTTGTCTACCTGCAGGTTTTATTCACACTTTCTTTCATGAACCACAGAGTATTTCCTATTATTTTGCAAATTATGAGTCATATGCCGCAGATTAGACATCCACTGACGGATTGTTGTTCCATTTTTTAACCGCTATTGATATTAAAGTACTGTTAAATGAAACAATAAAATATTTATTGCAGAGTAAAGCAATTATTTCCAAAAGACAGCCCTGAAGGATAACAACGGTCCCTCTCTGAGTCATGGACATTTTACCAATACAGTAAACTGTCATGTTTGGTAGTTAGGAAGGATGCAAATGCAGATGGCTTGTGCAGGAGAATGTTTTTAATGAAAATATATAACAAGGAATATACAGTATGTACAATATGGAAATAAACCACAGGAAACACTGGACACATTCGGGGGTAACAAAAGGAGCCTGTTGGGAATAATGAGAATAACCAGACTTGAGTACTCTAAGGACGAGGTGGAAATGATCGGGAAACTGGAGGAGCAAATTAATGAGAAGTGGAACCAGGTGAGAAAATGTTCCTGCAGGGAAGAGATGAAGAAATAGAGAACAGCTGGGAAAGATGGTTCCCTTTGACAGGCAAGGAAATGAGAGAGAAAATAACAAAGGTGAGAAGGAAACAAGGGAAGATGAACTAAGACACATGGGTGAAAGCAAAAACCTGAAACTAATGAACAAAAAATAGAACAAAACACAAAAACGATTAAAAAAGTTTAAAGTAGAAATGACAATAAACAACCAATAAAAGAAAAAAATGTAAATAAAGACATAAACACACAATCGCTTCTGAAACTGTGAGGCTAAAAAAACTATGTATCATAACATAAAGTCCTTAAAGTTATTTATACATTGGTTTCTATAAATAAAGCTCAAAGAAAAATAATTACAACATATGTGTTTTCTGTTATCTGTTCTGCTTCTTGTTATCTGCTAAAGTAGACACTCTGGAACCTCTTTGAAATCATGTTATTCACCTCACTGATAGAGAACACAGGAACAAATCAGGAGCAACCATCAAACAGACTCTGGTCAATATGGTCTGTCAGGACTTTCTGTTGTGTGTTCACTGACTGGAAAAAGACACAAATACTGATGCATCACACTGAAACGACTAATCAAAGTTGGTCTTTTTTTCAACCATCTGTGTGTCCGTTGTATTTCTTCACTGCTGACCCGTGTTTTGCGTGCTGCAGGTTCTGTGTAGCAACAGCGTCCTGGACTCGTCAGACTACTGGCTGAAGAACGAGAAGTCCCTGTGCAGACTGGGCCTGCTGGACGACGATTCAGACAGCAGCTGCACCCTGGTGAGCATACAGCGAGCGAGGAAACGTGCACATCGCTCTGGCAACACAGCCGGGCCGTGTCATGTCTACTTGTTCTTAAGCTGTGGGAGGTACGCTTGTGGCCCTAAACGATGGCATGAAAACAGTTTGAAATTGCTGGCAAAAATGATCCTTGATGACATATAACAACTCTCCTTAGTACGTTTCCACGAAGTGGCATCTGCGCATGAAGATGGGGGAAAGGAAAAAAAATAGAATAGTTTTTACAGCAAGTCTGTGCTGCTTTTATGTCCTGCTATTTAGCTGAAAGCTTTGGCTCATTAGGTTTTATGTGTTTCAACCCATATATACATTCTGCTGACAGAGCAGGTGACCAATACAATAGCTGCAGTGGTATTATTTTTATTACCCTGCAAGATTTAACCTTCTTTGGGTATCGCCTAATAAAGAACAGGTCCGTTTTTCTCATTTTGTAATGTTCTTGTATTCTTAACAGAAATGTTAGATATATTACTATAGTTTTTGATACAGCTACTGCGTATTTTCCGTATTATGGATAATGACATACTAGAACGATGCTCTGAAATGACCCTGATTTGCATTTTGTAACATGCGTCACTTGACTGACACAAAAGCAAGACTGTAGCAGATTGGGAAGTATGAAGTGACACCTTTACAATGCAAATATTAAAATGAATTGCCCTTAGATAGAGTTTGTGACATGGTTATCAGAAGTCAGTATTGTAACTTTATTGGCAGTGGTTCACACGATCAATGTTAGAATCAGCTAAAACACTTGTTTTCATCTAGCTAATACTTAAGTTTATCAGGAGCAGAATTCAGCCGGATCCAAATAGATTCTCAAATCCATTTAGGGTGAACACAATGCATAGGCTTTTGCTGTGGATTACTTTTGTATTGGAAGTGTTAAAAGGAGGAAAGTGCAACTGTGTACAGGTCTCTTAAATCAGCTTTGTTTGAACTGTTCTGAAATGCTTAAATATTTAACAGAAACGTTTTTCTGAAATAACTAGGATGTGTAACTAGTCCATCAAAACATAATCTGTGATCCTCTAAATAGTGATCTTTCTGGTACTGATTGTTCTTTTATTAAAAGCTGTGTCACACTAATGCATTTAAAAACTGAACTATCTCTATAGAGTTAAACGGCCTACTATGAAGAGCTTTTACACTGTTTTTCAAACTGCTGGTTAGAGAACTGAATCACTGACTATTTTTTGTTGTCACTCAGATAATTTAATTTAATTTAATTTAAGTTAATATTTTAGTGTTAGCTCATATTAGCGTACATTGTTGAGACTTTAGTGTTTTAGTTTTTATTTTCCATCTGCTTATTAGATTCCTGGATAGATTTTGCATATTTATTATTAATTTATCATCTCCCTTCCAAATGATATAAAGTTTTTAACACCTAGCAATCAGACTTTGCTACCATTCTGCTCCTGACTATAGGCTCTTTTCAGCATCCAATTTAGTCTTTAATCGGCGTTTGTAGTTAATCAAGCTGTTTTGGAAAGCTGTTGCATTATTTCACATTTCTGTTGCATGTTGAGGCAAGGACTTAAGAAAAAGCCTGTCAGTTTTAAGGAAATCCATGAAGAACCGTGTTTTTAGCCCCATTTTAGTGTCTAACCCTCACCTGTGTTATGTAAACAGGTGAACTAAATCCTTTTTAAGTTTGGAGGGTAGCTCTTTTACATTCCAATGGTGAATTATTTACCTTTCACCATAGCGATAACCTAATTTAAAGTCTGGATTTCATCCTAACAGAAGTAAAATGTGTATTTCGTTTGTTTTGGTATTTAAATTGGTATATAATACATTAACATGCAGGAAGGAGTTAATAAAGACCTATGGGATGAATCAGAGACTTGGTGTGGTCGTATTTAGATTATGGTGCTTTGCCCTGATACTGATACTTTTTTTCAAAACTCTCGTCAAGAAAAGTGTGACAAACTGT
Source organism: Orestias chungarensis (assembly GCA_032876305.1). Classification (NCBI taxonomy): domain Eukaryota; kingdom Metazoa; phylum Chordata; class Actinopteri; order Cyprinodontiformes; family Cyprinodontidae; genus Orestias; species Orestias chungarensis. The sequence goes on from JAVLVB010000475.1 coordinate 1,245,098, forward strand.
TTCAGATGGGTTTGAAATGGCTTTTTTAAAAACGCATAAATTTGCTTTTAATTATGTTCTCATCTTTCTGTTGTTATTCATACAGCCTACATGGACATCATATATCTTGTCTGTAGTTAAATGTGTGAGTGTTAGCGGTGCTGCAGGGAAAGTGTTTCAATCCAGTCATTTAAACTTGAGCGCCTCCATTTATCTTGGTTAGTGTTTTTTTTGTTGTTTTAGTCAGGAGAACCTCAATGCTTTACTTTAGGCCTTTACTCTTTTATTTCCACCACCAAAATAAATTCCACTAAAACACTAAATGTATCAAAACACAATGATATAAACTACTCCAAATATGAAAAATAACTAGATAAAACCTTATAACCTTAAATATATATATATTTTGAAGAAGAAGAAGAAGAAGAAGGAGCACTGAACTCATTTGCATCATTTTGCCAAGTTTTATATTTTTTGTCGGTCCTTGTTCTTTGTCTCCTCCCAGTTATTTTTTGCTTTCCTGCTCTGTTTCTGCTTGTTGTTTTTTGCTAAATAACATACCTGCATTGTGTCGGTGATTATCCTCCCCCTGCGGATGAACCCGCAGGTTTTGATTCGTTCACTGCCAGATCATTCAGATTGATTCCTTGTATTTCATCCAGCCAAGATTTGTTTCTGCATTATTCAGTTCTGGAGTACTGTCTGCTAGTTTCTGGCAGGTAGCACCTTTAGTTTAGTATTACGTCAACAAAAAGGTATTTGTTTCATCCTCCAACCTGCCGACCTGTGCTTGAGCTCCTGTACACAACAGAAACTACAAAAAGATGTGTTTAGAGCTGAACTGAAATAGTTATTCAGAACAAAGAGACTCATTGAAATGTGATGCTTAATCATTACTTTGCTGCCTCATCCACTGGGTGACTTATAAAGTCTGATTTAGATTTAAATTATGCAATGAAGAAAAAAAAACCTCATCATATGTTTAACACGTCATTGTAGGTTAGTCGTTGTAGTTTGGTTGCATTAAGCTTTAAAACTAACATTCATTTGGATGAAATAAACAAGTTATTGGGGAAGAAGAGATTAAATGCAGTGGATTATGCTTCTGAAAGGTAGATTTGGGTCTCATTAAATTATTGTGAGGTGATTTAAAAATTGCCTTTGCATATAAGCTTTCACTCTATTTGGCCAGACATTTTTGTATATCCTTTGTCACAAGTTTCCAGCCTGGAGAACAACAATGTGTAGTACTAACTAGAAAAGATAGATGAAAAGGCTTTTTCTATATAAAAAAAGCTATTTTTGCAACACATCATACCTTTTTATTGTGGTTGGTAGGAGCTAGAGTGCTTTTGGAAACTTGAATATTTTTAGGGGTGTTTGTGAAGCCTCCCAGTTATGACTTTATTAACCAATTCACCTTAAGAATATAAAGGAATATATTCCGTTATGTGTAACATCAACCATTGCTGTTGTTGTTACACCCGAGCATTTTTTGTATTTTCCATGAACTGGAAATTATTCAATTCTCCGATAATGCAACAGAGGGTAGTTGTAGATCCCTCTTATGGAAAGTAATTTTGCCATTGTTTGACCTCTATTTTAGTTTGTTGTATTTAGGATTAGGTATTATAAAAGCAGAATAAAATGCTGCATGTTTTAAAATGACCCTATTAAGTATGACACTTGTACTTACTGATGCCCCCAGTAATTTACACAAAACTCTGTGCATGATTTATTTTATTTAAAATGACTTCAGTTCATAAAAAAATTGGTTCAGCCACCTTTAGAAGCTGTACAAAAAAGGAACATCACTCTTTGCTGGTAATCTTCTTATATGTGCCCTCATCTAAAAAGATCTTCACCTCTATGGACTTCCTGCTCTTGAGAAAATGTCAAGAGAAATGAAACCTTTTCGATTTCCACTTGACTTTATGTGAAAGTGTTTTCTCCATAAGGTTGGAAGTTAGTAGACCAATTAAAGAACACTGTAATTTTATATTAAATAGTAGCCCTACTTCTGAATGACCATCAGTGGTCAGACCTTTAATTGTGTTGCTCAGGGTTTGGCTGAAAAGGATTAAGATGCAGGTTAATTAGATTTTTTTTAAGGTTGTTTCCCTTTCCTAAGTGATTTTTAAACACTATCTGTTAATCTGTTTTTTAGTATATTAAAATCCTAATTCTATTTATGGTAGTGATTTAGGTTGGTGGGATTTTACGCACAATCAGCTGTTTTTCTATTTATCAGTTTTCTCCCCTAATCTCTTCCATTTTATTTGATTGCTTTGACCTAAATCATTCGTAGCAAATTTGAGCATACAAGTAAACCTGTTCCAGCAAGCAGGTAGATTTAGAAATGAATACCTAAAATGTTTGCATTTTTATAATGACCTTGTACCCGTCAATCCAAACACCAGTATTGTCTGTATGTAACAACCAAACCTGTGTGAATTGCTATAAAATACCTTTTACATTGTTGGATATTGAAGAAAATTCACATCCACACTGCTTACTAGCAAAACCAACTATTATTGACAAAAAAAAACAGAAAAAAAAATCAAAGACATTTTATATAGCTGAACTGTGTGAGAATCCACATCTGGGTGAATCTGGTGAAATTAAAATGTTAAAGCTCAAAACTGTTCCTTCCACACTTAAAGTTTTACACAGAGAAACATTCATCCTTCACACAGCCACTGGAAACAGAAATATACTTCAATCCAACTGCAGGCAACCGGAAGATCAGAATTTTAGGACGCTATGCGCTGGTCCTAATGGGAAATGTAGTCTTCCTTCATGTAAAACACTACAGCTTTTTTACTGCTTAAATCAACCAAAACTGATGCTTCTTTAGTGTTGCTTTAACTTGAGCATTTAGTGATATGGATACATTTCACTGCAGATAAATGTGGTCATAGTTAATGTTTTCTTTTCAGCTCATGCTTTGACTAGATTGTTAATGGAAACGTGAATAAATCATATATTTTAATCAGTGCTGTTGAAAGCATCAAAAACTTGTTTTCTCTGGTGTTTACCCATTTGGGTAAACTGTACATAACCTCACACATCCTTTATGTATTCAAGCAGCACGTTATTCAGTCAAAAGAAAAGCAACAAAATGTCACACTGATAATGTTCTCCATCCATTTACTTAAGTGTTTTTGTTTCACATGTAAATCAGTCCGCTGAGGTTGAGCTGTTTGCCTTTTCTACTCTTGTTTTTTTTTATGCTAAAAAAAAGCAAAGTGATGTCAGTACAGAAAGAGTAAACACTTAACCAACTTTTATGCTGTTTACCACAAACCGAAGCCTAACTTTTAAAGTGCCGTGGGCCAACGTGGTCCACTCTGCTCTCAAATAAATGCCAATACATCACAAAAGTGTTTTGACATTTTTCCAAAACTCCTTAAAAGATGCCTCGAGTCTTTTCGGAAATTGTCACCAAGGTAACAAAAATAGCAGTAATTTAACAAAGAACGTTGATTTCCCACTCTCGTGTTGCGTCTTGCACGTGCGAGCACCTGCGTGCTGATTTGGGTGGTGCCAAAACCCCCAGACGCGAGCCTCGGTCTCAAAGGACTTTCAGAATGTCTTTGTGTTGTTGGCGCGTTCGAGTTGTAAAGGTTAGGTATGTGAAATTCATTAAAAATTAGATAGCAACTTAAATTTGACTTTTCAGGAGGAGAATTTTTACTCAAGCCACCTTCTTTAAGCCATCGACCTGAGTATTTCAAAAAAAATTCCTGCATTTTTAAAAGCTGTAGTTCTAATATAGATGTGTGTAAAGACCATCTACTAATGCTCCAGGAAAACAAGAAATTGTGGACTACAAAACAAAACCTCTTTGCCTCTGTAACTGACTAATTAATTAGTAAAGCATACATGTAATTAATGCTTATTGGTAGGGTTTCTGTTAATTGGAGAAATACTTGTGTTTTTATTAAAAACAAGTTTTTTCCTATATAGATATTTGCCTGCTAAATATTTGTTTGGTACTCTAAAATTGCAGTATATTTTTCTATTATACGGTCTTTATTCATTTTTCCCAGTGGTATAAATAACAATGCGTGCTGCCATACTGGAAAATAAATTACTTTTCTTGAGTCTTCCAAGTTACCTATGGAAATGGAGTAATAGTGAATTCATCTCTGTTCCAAACAGATATTATTGATGGTTATTTTTTGTTTGTTTGTTTTTAAAGAGCTTCAATAGCTTTTCTTCTATCAAAAACAACAAAAACAAACATGTGAGCTAAATGAAAGATAAACGCTTAAAAGTTTTTGAATTTCACTTTATTACCTACCTTTGAATGCATCATGTCACTTTTGATCATTTGCTCATGTTTTAATGCATGAAGTTACAGATAACTGCGATTGTCACACTGAATTTCATCACACTGCTGTAGGATATGACTGGTGTGTGTTTTTTTAAGGTAGGACAACTTTGTTTTTGTTTTTTTTATTTGAGGGAAGAATTATGAAATAATCGGTTTGGATTGGATTCATTAGTGTCTACAGGGATTAATTTTGCATACATTTGTGTTAGTTCAAAGAAATAGGCCTGCGGAGTCTCTTCTATTCTCACTCCCTTTTCACGTGCCTTGCTGATTTGATCAGTGGGTCCTGTCCAGAGTAAAGAGAGACATTCATCACGAGATTCAAACACTTGCCTATTGGTTTGTGTTACACCCTTACCTGTCACACTCTATGGAGAGGGAGAACAGAATAAATATGCCATCACTTTCCACACGAGAGCTGACTAACAGTGGGGAAAAAAACCCTCTCTAAATCAGTCAGATCTTTCAGCTTTTGCTAAACTATTTCATTCTTTCATACAAACATATAGTGCAAAACGTTGCATTGTATGTTAAAACTACGTTTCTTGGGATTTTTGTTCATTGTTTCATTACAACTCCATATATGCTAAAACTTTCTATAAAACTAGGAAATCTGTTCCTCCTTTTCTTGTTCCTGTTACACTTCAGTAAACTGGTATGTTGTTAAAAGGAAGTGCTGAACTTTATAATGTGTTGGCCCATCTTTGTGTAAAGGTTTTTTAGACTGTTTGTTTGTTTGTTTGTTTGACCACTTGGACTAATTAAGGCAGGCTTGACAAAGATGAGAAGATTATTCAAGGCATTTGTTATTATTCATTACAAAAAATAGCACTTTTCTTTCTGGAAATGGCCTATGTTGAGCCAGTAGATGTTACAAAATGGATAATCAAAAAGTTTGTTTTAAAGGCCGAATATTGTGAAATCTCTCTTTAAAAACATGTTCATTTGCACTCATGTCAGATAATAAAGTGTTTTTGTCTTAGGCTGATAACACGTAATAGGATTGTGATAAAAATGCTTCTTGGCACATCATCAGATGTGTTAATGTAATATTAAATTTTATGCATTTCAAAGAGACCAGAAACGACCTGGGGGCAATTCATGACCTGCTGTTGACTATTTTCATCAGGATCCTTGAGACTATTTTTTCCTCCCTTGCATGAACATATTACCATGTTTCTGTCAAACTCCTTTTCTGACTAATGCATGATCCTGTAGACATTTGTCAGCCCAGCAGTCAAGGTTGTACTCCCCAGGGATTTTACGGCACGTCTGCTATTTTCAACATTTTCCAAGACACATTCGTATTATTCATGTGGTGAAAAGAACCAGATCGGCATCAGCTATGTAGTTTTCTCTTAAGCCTTGGGCTCAAAACTGTGCAGCTCTCTGTCAGCCAAACAGTGACTGTTCGAGCTCATGTGTCTGATTAGGATGTGAAGTAAAAACAACAAAAAACAAAAGTTTTCTACATTTTGGAAAAATATGTTTTCAACAATTTTAAACCTAAAGACTTATGAAAAAACATAATTTGAGTTTTTCTTGTGATTTACTGTATTCATAACCCAGAAATTATGTTTTTATATTGATCAGACACATTATACAATCTGCATAATGACTATAGCAGAGTCACAAAACATTTATGCTGTTTCCCTCAAAACCTCATTTCAATAAATAAAACTTTAAAATTAACAATGTTCAACTTTTTGCGTCTTGTTTTGACATCATGAAAACCTGCTCATCATCACGCTCTGACTGTCCACTTCTGTACATCGTAGCAAGTTGCCGGATTTTCAAATTTTAATTTTTTAATATCTTAATAACCGGAACTTTATAGTTTTTCTAAGATTTTGCTGACATGTGATGACTGCATGTAGCCAAAACGAGTCCACGTGTGAGACTTGAATCTTTATAGCGTTGCATCAACAATTTTTTTTCTTATTTCTACAATATATAATTGTTATGTTACCATATTCTTCACATTTGAAAAACATAATATCCTTGGATTATAATATACGATGTGGGTTTCATGAAAAAAAAAAAAAACAGATTTAAACCCAGGGGTATAACCATTATCAACTGGTTAAGTTGACACATTGACCCTCTGGCAATCACAGGGTAAAATAGCCAGATCATAAGGTGCTAAATAAAAAGACTGAACATGATCTTTGATTTAAAAAAAAGGACATACCTGTAAACAAATTATTGCTTATCACATGATATGGGGTAGGACTGAGAAAGTGACATGGACATATGAGTCATGATCTATTGGCATGAATGTAGTAAGTGACAACACTATATAAATACACATTTTAGTGAGATGTAGAACATAAAATTAATCAAAATAACAATGTAATAAATAAACGGGATTACGTATACCTTCACTCTTTAATAGCTCAGATAATGCAGAAATTATCAAATAAACAAAATCTCTAAATATAAGTTAATAAATAAAAAAGAAACCAGGCCTCTATATTGTCAAACATGTAAAAGATTCAGCATCATCGTCCTGCTTTTCCTGACTCTTTAAATTTTGGTCAAAAGATTTGTCTTAAACAAGCAGAAAGTAATAGTGAGAACAAATTCTTATCACAAAAATTAAACATGGTTGTCTTTATTCTCCCTTCGAACCAACAAGAAGGGATTGTAACACAGGTAACAACAACAGCATAGTATTACCATGATGTTAGCAGAGATCGCTTACGGTGCTTTTAAAGACAGCTCGGAAAAACAGACGAATGCAAGTATGAACTTTGAAACACACAGAGATTAAATACTGTGATGGGCTAATTAGAGGAAATGTAGTTTTAGCTGTGGTGAGGAGAAAGCCAAAAAACTGACTGAGGAGACAAACATGAACTCTTAATACAGAGAGAGATTAAAAAAACAACAACTTACAAAAGGAATAAAGCCTTAGAATAATCTACGAAAAATACAGTATAATTAAAAGAGGCAATGCAGAATAATAAAGTAAGAAACTGAACACAAGTGAATATATAATATGGCAACACCTAATAAACACAAAAGAAAACCAAACACCCAAGGATCCTGACAATATCTATTTTTCATTCAATTGGGTAGCAACTGTCTTTGTCTTTGCTGTCTTGTCTGGAACCGTTCTCACAATTGATTCACCTGCACCCAGAACTGCGGCATTTTATTACAGAAACGTTGTTCAGCAGCTGATATGCCTCTGTATGCCTTAGAAAAAGACCACACACAAAATGACGAAAACACTTGTATGCGAAGAGCAAATTAAGTTAAAAAAGCCAGCAGTTAGAGAGGAGAAAAACATCAGAGGCAAAAGAATAGCAGCTGTGTGTGGGAGTATTAAGCAGAGAGGGGCAATGATGCTTTGATGGACAAAGAAAACTGAATTTTTCCTTGTGTCTGTGTTTTTGCAATTCTCACCTTGTAAGGCTCATTTTCCTATAGAAATGCTATGTTGTTTGGACCTACTGCTTCTTGTGGGGACCAAAACTGAAGCACCGTTCTGTTTTTGATTTAGGTTTTAGGACAAAGATGGAAATTGAATTAAGGTTAGGTTTAGGTTAGGTTAGGTTGGTGTTAACACGCTGGACCGTGTTTACACCAATGTAAAAGACGCATACAGAGCCTTCCCCTGCCCCCACCTCGGGGCAATCCGATCACATCTCCGTCATGCTGGTGCCTGCTTACCATCCCCGGCTGCGACGCTCTAGACCCACACAGAGGACCATCACTGTGTGGCCCAGTGACGCCAACGCCGTGCTGCAGGACTGCTTCAGCTGCACAGACTGGCAGGTCTTCAGGGAGGCTGCTGAGTATGAGGGGGAGCTGGACCTGGAGGACTAAACATCTGCTGTTCTGGGGTACATCAGCAAGTGTGTGGAGGATGTCACCACCACCAAGACTGTGACTTGCTACCCGAACCAGAAACCCTGGCTGAATGCAGAGGCACGTTCTCTGCTGAAAGCCAGGGATGCTGCGTTTAGGTCTGGTGACTCAGAAGAGCTCAGGAGGGCAAGAAGAGAGCTGACTGCAGGAGTTAAGAGGGCAAAAGCTGCATATGCTCAGAAAATCCAGGGACACTTTTCCTCCCAGGATCCACAGAGCATGTGGAAGGGCATCAAGTGCATTACAGACTATAAACCTAAAACTGCACAATGCCCCAAAGACCCCTCCCTGCCTGAGGCTCTCAACCAATT
>JAVLVB010000475.1:1253702-1289268 GCA_032876305.1 Orestias chungarensis
CAGGATACTGAAATAATAGAGATTATAGCAGCAGTTGTAGAGTGTCACTGGAAGCATCTCAGCCCATGTTCTCATCCAAGAAGCTGTCTCAGCTAACAGAACGCCAGCCCAGGTGTGGTAACTATGGCGAGAAGAACACTAAGAGAAAACAAAAGGTTAACAAGTTTGAAATAACGGTAACTAAGTAGATTGGACAAAGGAAGAAAGTAGTTGAGAGAGAAGTGGTCAGATTGCCCTCCAACAGTCTAAGCCTATAGCAGCATAACTATAGAAAAACTTAAATAACTTAACCCTATAGAGTGAGACATGAAGAAGGTAGAGCAAAGGAGAACCGTCTGTCAAGACTGAGTTCCTCCCCGAACTGGATTAGGCTGTGTTCTCTACCTCTTCCTAACTATAAACTTTATCAGACAGGAAGGTTTTAAGCCTAGATTTGAAACTAGACAGGGTGTCTGCCTCATGGACTAAAGCTGGAAGCTGGTTCCACAGGAGAGGAGCCTGATAACTGAAAGATCTGCCTCCCATATTGCTTTTAGAGATTCTAGGAACCACCAGTGATTTAAAAAGCTTTATTAAGATAATAGTTTCACATGAAATTGCACAGGAAATTTATACATGTGTATGGTAAATGGATTATTGTTCAAATTTCATTTTACGTTGAACAGTAAATAGCTGTCCCCAAAACCAGTGGCAAACTATCTGGGCCTTCAATGTGTTGAGACAAGGCACGAAGTTATGGGGGTAAACCTCCATCCCTGGATGGCTTATATTCTGCAAATAATTGGATGTGTCCCTTGTCTAACATGCCTTTTAGTCATCAAGCTCCAATCTTTTGGAATAAGCACCAAGTTTCTGTCAATGATGCGGATACCCCAAAACATTGCTTTTCAATAAAGCTGCTCTTTTTTATAGCTATCTCTGCATCTGTAACTGTGCTGCTTTAGACTTAAGTTCAGTTTCAAGGAGAGGGTATTTGCTGAGGTGCTGCTGCCATGACTTCTTGCTCTCTTTCTCTATCGGAGGTGTGAAACGATATTGAATGAAAAGAACAAATGTTATGTATGGTGCTGGATCGGTCAATGCTTTTGCCTTGAAAAACATTCAAAATGTAATTTTCTGACTGAACAACTTCTGATTTTTTCTGTTTAAGCAAATTCTATAACCAAGAATAAACTTTTCTAAAGTAAAGCTCCAAAAAGGTGTAATTTGCAAGAAATAGGTTGATGGTTTTCACACACTGATGAAAATCTGGCAACCAAAGGCCTCTTGAAAACATGTGAACATATGGTTGAAAACATAATTAGCTGATTCCCCTAGATAGCTTTGTGAAATTAAGGTTTCTCAATTATGATAATTAAACTCGGAAGCTTAGCTAACAAATAATGAGAAGGTTGGATGTGTGCAAGTAGGCATTATGAGGAACTTGCCATGCGATTTAAGCAAATAAACTTGAATGTTCATTTCTTTTTACCTTTTTTTATTAATCTGTCACCTCTCTAAACCTGCTCTTCTCCATGCTGTTTAAACTGCCAGGTTCCAGACCATTTGTACTCTTTGACACAACCAATGAGATAATAGGCAACTCTCAACGAACAATTCTTTAACTGATTCATCAGTTAGCTAAACATAAACCTTAATGGTGTGTGAAACTGTTAGGATAAAACAAAGAAGAGACTTTAGCTCTGCTTAGTTTGTTTTTAGTGTTGTACAATTGTGCTTATTAATAACTTTACCTGACACAATGTTCTTTTTGTTCCGGCTACTAAAAACTCATGTCCTGCCTAACTGTCCTGTTAGTTTGCTCCAGGATACTTTGGCCACAGTTTGCTTTTACAAGGATAGAATGATCCAATAAATTATTCAACTCATGAAAGTTTGATTTCAAAAGTCTCATTTGATGAAAGGACATACAGTTAGATAATTCATTTGATAGTACCTTTTTCTTGTCCATCTATCTATCATCTACGCTTTTGCGTGGGACCCGAGGTTGAGTTAGCATTGAATCAAAGGGAAAAAGACAGAACAAACAACAATGCACGCCCATTAAAGGGTAATTTAAGAGATCAGTCATTTTATTGAACTATGGTAAGATAACCCAAAAATGCACAGGGAAAATATGCACAACACTTTGCCGGAAGACCAGCTTAAATAACATTAATGAAAACTTTCTGTAGTAGTTGTAGTATCTAAAATGGAAAAAAAAAAATCATAAACATCTGTAAGGGCGTTAAGGGTTAGTTGGCATCCCTCGTTAAGGACAATCAAGAATCAGTTTATTCATATAGCGCCATTTTACAAAAGTTATCTCTCTCTTTAAGTTTCAACAGAACCTTTGCTGCAGTGTTTTGGACCAACTGAAGAGCTTTAATTTGCGAACTTCCTCCTAATAAAGAGTTACAGTAGTCCAGCCTTGAAGTAACAAATGCATGGACTAGTTTTTCAGCATCAGTCCTAGAGAGAATATTTCTAATTTTGGCTTTATTCCTAAGGTGAAAGAAGGAAATCTTAGAGAACTGTTTTATATTGGACTTGAAAGACATATCCTGATCAAAAATAAAACCAAGATTCTTTAGATTGTTGCCAGAGGCCAATTTGATGCTTTCCAGTTTAAGGGGTTGACTAAGCAGCTTTTTTTTAAGAGGTTCTGGTCCAAAGATGATAACTTCTGTCTTTCCAGAGTTCAAGAGCAGGAAGTTTAAAGTCATCCACATTTTTATGTTATCTAGACATGCCTGTAATCTACCAAACTGACTGGATTCATCAGGATTTATAGATAAATACAGTTGTGTATCATCAGCAAAACAGTGGAAATTAACACCACGCTGTCTGATCATTTTACCAATAGGGAGCAAGTATATAATAAATAGAATTGGGCCAAGTACAAAACCCTGTGGTACTCCACAAGTAACCTTACAATGTGGAGAAGATTTGTCATTTAGATGAGCAAACTGGGATCTATCAGACAAATACGATTTAAGACAGCCTAGTGCTGTTGCATTGATCCCCAAAGTGTGTTTGAGCCTTTCAATGAGGATATTGTGATTGACTGTCAAAAGCAGCACTAAGATATAACAGGACTAGGATAGACACGAGTCCATTCTCTGAGGCTATGAGAATATCATTTGTGACTTTAAGGAGAGCTGTCTCAGTGCTATGATGAGCTCTGAAACTTGACTGAAATTGTTTAAATAGGTCATTATTCCTCAAATCAGTTGATTTGCAAGAATTTTTCAAGGATTTTAGATAATAAAAAAAAAGATTAGATATGGGTTTTTAATCTATTAAGTCTTCTTGATCAAGAAACGTTTTCTTAAGTACAGGTTTTATTACAGCTACCTTAAGAGCCTCTGGTACATAGCCATTCACTAATGACAGACTAATCATATCCAAAACTGGGATAATAATAATAGGAAATACTTCTTTAAACAATTTGGTTGGGGTTGGATCCAACATACAAGTTAAAGGCTTAGATGAAGACAATATTGTTTGAAAGCTCAGAAGGATCAACTGGAACAAAACACTTCAAACAGAGATCAGGCTCCACAGCCACATTCAATGCCTCCTCGCTTACTGAGATAGTAGTTATGTTTGGGAGGATGCCATCAATTTTAGTTTTAATAGATTCAATTTTATCAATAAAGAATTCCATAAAGTCATTACAGCTAAGAGCTGGAGGAATGGATGATATTACAGAGTTTTCATTTATCTTAAGTTTGGCAACTGTATTAAAAAGAAACCTAGGATTGTACTTATTCTCCTCTATTAATAATATAAAATATACAGATCTAGCTTGACGCAGGATCCTTTTATGCAGACGCACGCTGTTTTTTCCAGGATAAATAGGTCTCCACTAAAAGTGAAGACCGCAATTTTTTCTCCAATTTCCTGGTGTTTCCCTTCAAGGTATGAAGTCCTGTATCAAAACAGGGAGCCAACCTCCTATAAAGTGATCACTTTCCTTTTTATGGGGCTACGTTGTCTAATGCAATACGCAATGGGGACGTAATACTATAAACAACAGCATCAATTTGTGTAAGGCATGAAATTAATTTCCTCCCCTCCACTGCGACAATGCATAAAAAGCCTTGGAAAAACATTTCTATTTTATGGAAACAGCAGTAACAGAGAAAGATTTAAAATAAAATAAAGTTGCATCCTTTGGACAAACTGGTTTGTCCCATTATAGTAGTTTTACAATGTTTACACAATGGTTTGGCTGTGGACACGAGGAGAAGCTATTGTCTTGATTCCACAACATAAGAACAAACCTGTCTTACTTAAATGGTGATGTCTGATTTTAAAGTGTACTATGACACACATTGTGATTTAATCTATGGAAAGTGCTTTATAAATAATTTTTAATTAATTATTTACATACTAAGAGAAATCTGCTTTTGCACCCCATAAGTTTTTTATCCATTTTGGGAAGAGGGAGTTCGTGAATTCTATTTTGAAGACCCAGACATATTGATAAACTTAGGAAAGTATTTCTAATTGGGTCAAAAATACATGTAAAAATATTTATGTCTTAACATTGGATTTTGTTTGTCACAAATTCATAAAAACAACTGAAAATATGTTAGCTTTTTTATATAAAAAAATCATGTGAGAATGTTATACTGCTGTCGTTAAGGATTCATTTATTTTTAATTATTTTGTACCTGTTTCTTCCAGAGGTGTTCATAAGTATGAGGGATAATGTAATTTTCATAGAAATATATCAATATCAGTTTATTGAAATCACATTTGTTCGCCTTTTTTTAGTTTTTACACAGAAAATACATCCACATCAGTTTTTTTGCTTCTTTTTATGTTTTTTATCTTCTCAAGCCTTTAGTTGGTCGTGGTAGATGGAGACTCTTACTGAGACATGATATGCTGGATGTTTCTTCATTTTATTAGGGAGTTGTTTTTTTTCCTACCCACTATTGCTACATGCTTGCTCAGTATCAGGACATGCTGTAAAGTCAACAGGCACAACACAAGCTATAATCTACTGTCCAGACGTGCTGGTCCAGGAGGAGTACATGCTGCTAGTCATGGTTAATTGTCGATGAGTAGGTTGTATTGTAATGTATGTATGATTTGAATAAATTTAATTATAATGTAAAGTGCCTTGGGATGACGTTGAGAAACAAAAAACCTTGTGCAAACCCTTTATTTTGCAGTTTCTTAATTTAAGTCATCTTGGTTTTTATTTATGAACACATAAATACAAAACACCAACTATATACTACCCCATTACGCAGTTGCCAAGCTTACTTCCTATGGCTGTTTTGATTCCTTGCAGCATGAAGATTGCCACCCCCCTCATCGTTCTCTTTCCCATTACTACATCTTTATCACAAGACAAAAACGTCCTTTCATTTGTTTCCTGTCCACACTTTATCTCTGCCAGCCGTTGTTTACAGGTTTCGGACCTTCATATGCAGTGTTGTGCATGTCTTTATCGCCTAACATGTCTGAAAAAGCCGATGGGATCAGTGCAGGTCACTAGGCTTGTGTTGCCATCAGACGGCTAGATAGTTTTCTACCTACCAAATTTAGAACAGCTGCCTCTCAGCTCTCACCGTCTGATGGGGTTAAATTGCTTCAACCCTTCTCAAGGTCAGAGGGATCACTCGATTTGCTTTGCCTGCCTGTTGTGTGCAGTTGTGGGGTGTGTGTTGGCAAGCAAGAGGTTTTGTCTTGGTTTCTCTTGGAGGATTTCCAGTATTGGGGCATGTAAAAATTGCTAAGATGCTTCTAAAAAACCTCTTGTTATGGTCTTGGAAAAGAGCCCTTTCCTTCATCCTGCCACAGCAAGCAAATGGTAATGTCAGGAGCTGGTCTTTTTTTGCTGTAAAAAAAAATTGAATTATTCTGCGTTGTGTAGATTGTTGACATTTAAAGGCTATGCTGACAAAAACTCCTCATCGTGCTCAGCTGACATGAAAAATGGAAAGCACATCAACAAACTATTTTTATTGCTCTGAGTCAGTAGCTATTATTATTTTTGTGAGTAGGATGTAACAAAATATGGGTTCAGACAAAGGCCCGAGGTGACACATCAGTGAAGTGAAGGGCATAGGACAGAGAAAAAAATCCCAATGTTTTCAGGGTGAGGCAGGGAGACCTTCGTGGATTGTCAACCGGGAATGACTTCTTTTATACATGACTGAGTCGATTTTCAAGAAGCAGCTGCCATCAGATTATCCTTGATACTTTTGAAAACTAATCTTGAATAGAAATGGGGTAATCAATTAAAATCCCAGTAGGCCCAATTACTAAGATTCCTTTCACAATAAGTCCAAATCCTATGTTTATTTCATTGCTTCACTGAATATTTTAGGTTGTTTTTTAGTAATATTTATTGCATGTGTTCACATATTAGACCCATATGTGTCCCGATCATGTCAAACTCTCTTTCCTTTTGGGTCATATGAAGATCACGAATGTCTTTAAAAGTAGTAATAGATAGCTGTTTGCATTTGATGAGTCCTTTTTAAAATTAAATAATAATGAACATCTTTGCACCTTAGTGTAGTAGATATAATTGCTTAATTCACACCTTCAATGTTCTATTTATGGACCTCTAGAGTTTAAAGGGTAACATAAATAGTTACAGAAGGCGAGAGTTTGCCCGAGGCCCTTGTGTTTGACACACAAAGTAAGATATATGTTTAGATTAGTCAGGATTTTTAAAATTTGTTCGAATATGGCTGGGAGCTTCTGTTTTGTAAGTTTTTGTCATTGAGTCATCTGTAAACCCTGAACTGCTGCCCCCCCCATCCAACCCTAGATAAGCAGAGGCCAATAATAAATTTAGTATGCTAGACAGTGCTTTAGTCCAGCCTGAACAAATTCTGACAAAAGTAATTACTTCATTTTTGATTTTAAAGCTACTTGACGCACAACACTGCATGCTGTAACGTTACAGTCTTTACAACTGTGGAAGGAGTACTTGGCGGGAGTGGGGCACATTACATGCTATCGTTACTGCCTTCTAAAAGCAATTCAAATTTACCACTGACCCCATGCTCTGTTTCTGCTGCTTAAGAATTCATCTGTGTGAGTACTCTGGAGAACGTTTGCATTGCCAAGTGTGGTAAATCTTCTTTTATTCATCTCTCATTGCATTTGCCATTACAAAACCTATTTGAGCTACCTGGGCTAGGGTCTCTTTTTCCAACACCGATTTAAACATAGATCTAATTGGCCAATAACCAATAGTAAAGGCTTCTGAACAATTCTATTCTAAGCAGCTGTGAGTTTGTCCACCCCCCATCCCAGATTGTAGCCTCTGTACAAGTGGTGTCAGAGTTTGGTCAGAAGGGAGTCCGACAATGAATGGGATAGTTAGACTCTGCCAAGGTTTCCCTTTGTCATCGGTTGTTTTCATTGACAACATTTCTAGGCGCAGCCAAGCTGTTCAAGGGATTTTTTTTAGTGGCTGCAGGATCCGGTCTTTGCTTTTTGCAGATGATGTGGTCTTGCTGCAACAGTTCACAGCAGGCTAACTGTGTCAATGTGTTTAGTTTAACCTGCTCACTCCATTTTGTTTTATATGTTTGTTATATTTGCCAAATAATTTGTGGAACTTTAACTCACAAAAAGGGGATCATGTTGAAAAGGTGTTGGAAATCAAACCCCGGGTTATAGCTAGTTTGTATGGAAATCTTTGCGCTACCACTATACCAATGGATTTCCCCAATCTAAGTTTGAGACTATTGCTTTGATTTTGGAAAATAGATAGTTCTGGAGTTGGTTTTATATAAACAAATTAACAAATGTTTGATTAGAAAAGCGCTTTATAAACAAAGTCCATTTAACATCTACAAGGCTAGCAGAGGATATTTGGTCACATAGGCTTTACGTAAGCCATCAACACTAAATATCTTTTGTTGCAGCATATTACATTCTCATTATTTAAAAAAAGTGACAAAGTGACAGCCAAGACGAAGCAGATTTGTAAGTATTGCGATCACGAAAGATCAGCAGTGTGAACACGATAGGCTACATATGGTCAAGTTGAAATCTGCTTCAAACTTCCCATCAGGGCATTTTAAAAAGAGTGGTAAATGTGAGGATTAGGCAAAATCCAAACCACAACTTGATAAATCTTCACTGAGAGCTTTATATCATAATTTTGGATCCTCTGTGCCATTTTGACACAGTCATCGGAGGATATGTCTCATCTAATACAACACGAATATTGAAAAAATAAATTCATAAGCATATACAAAATAGTATACCTCACACATGCTGCGCAAATCCTCTTCAGAGTTGCTCCTGCTCTTCCCAGGTACGTGTCAAGTGATTTCAGTCTACATATATTTTTAGGAGGTCTGACGCCTAGAGAGTGTTGTTAGGTAGCACTAGATATAGCCAATAGAAAGGTAAAACAGCAAGATCTCTTCTCCACATACACTTGGCATTTGAAAGATTTAGAGCACTTCTGTCAGCTTACGTATGACAACGTTTGATCTGCAACGACAATGAAGTTCTTAGAAATGCTGGAAGCATGTTCACCTGTGACTGAGACATAAATATACTTTTTTTATCAGCGTGCCATATCGTCTTGCACATACAGGCTGAGATTGGCTGCTTGTGGAAGAACTGCCTTCACACTGTCTTCATAAGCTGTCGTAGCTGCTTTTTATTTATTTAAACTTGGCCACCCTCACATAGGAGTGTACTGCTAATTTAAACGGCAGCCGCTAAAGTCTCCAACTGACACAGCGACTCTGTCACACACCATTGAAGCCTCAGGGTGAGGCAACATGAAGTCTGGATCCCATGGAGAGACATAAATTCAACATTGTAAGGCTATATTTTGGAAGACCTTGAGGATTTGGGTCAAAGAAATGTGCTTTATGGAGAAGTATTGCATTGCTTTTTTTGATGAATAGTCCTTGTCTCATATTTTCACTAATGTTATACCTTTATATTTGTTTCCCTCAGATCTGTTTTGTAAATCTGGATCCTCAAAAAACAAACTGTAAAGATGTTAAAAACAGCATGGTGAGTCGATTCCTTGCTATTTCCACTCTTATCCCTCTTGTTTTGTTACTTTCCTAGTTTCCTTCCTACCCTTTTTTTAAATCACACAGAAACTCATTGTATTTCACATAAACATCTTGCCTCTGTTGCCATGGATTTTGGATCATTACCTAAAATTAAAGGGTGTATTTGTTAGATGATATTCAGATTTCGTAGTCTTTGCTTGCAGCTGGTAGTCGGGGATCAATAATAATTCCTTGCAATTCAGGAATTCTCACATAAGTGAACCTGTAATTACATGGACTTCACCTGGAGCCACAGAAAGCATACTGTGTTTTGTTTTAGATCTTTTTAAGAGCTTTTTTTCCATTATTAACTATTGTCTCTGTGGTTGGCGCGTGTCTTGCAGAAATTGGCATCAGTGTCTCCAGACCTGCCAAAGCTTGTTGAATTACTGACCATTCACCAACCCAAAGAAAATGAGATCCTACTGCTTGGTGGCCTGGAAACGTCAGAAAAATGCCAAACACACCCACACACTCCACAGCAGGTAGGTTTTCTTCATCCTTTTAAATAATTGGACTGTGAAGTGTGCAAGTTGTCCTATTAGACACCAGTTAATTGTGATTATCTAAACGTTTTGTAGTAAAACGTGCCATTTGTTTTTTCTTTGGTTCAGAACATTCTTTGCACATACCAGGATTAATTTATTAGGATTTTGTTGTTTTTTATTCATCCAGCCTATGCATGACTGAATGGCTAAACACAGTCTTGGAAAGACGTGGATTTTATAACCCCAAGCCACATCTGACCCATTATATGTAGATACTAGACAGACACCCAATGGACTACAACAAAAAACTGACCTAAACATAAACATACAGATCTGATATTTCTGCTTTTGTTTTGAAAAAAAAAAAAAAAGCTTTTCTTTAAAATGATAACTTTAAATGGAGACTATAAATTTTAGTTTATGCTAGCTACAAAAGACTGTTCAAGTGCATGTGAACTTCTAAATACATAATCGTTAAAATATAAATGTGTGCATTTTAATATTTGTTTGTGGGCATTTCTTTTCATGAACACACTGTTTGCAAGCCAATCAGATATTTAACCTTTTGCATAGAGGTTCGCTAGAACAGATGCCTTCAGGTAAAAACAGTTCATAATCTCCAAGGTGCTGAATGTTAAAGAGAGTTGGAAGCAATAATATTACAATAATTAGTCGAACTGTTTTGCAGCCCTGTTTTTAAGTTTATATTTACTAAAATTAAATGTTAAGTGGCTCTCTCAGGTTGAATT
The DNA here is from genome assembly GCA_032876305.1 of Orestias chungarensis. Taxonomy (NCBI): domain Eukaryota; kingdom Metazoa; phylum Chordata; class Actinopteri; order Cyprinodontiformes; family Cyprinodontidae; genus Orestias; species Orestias chungarensis. Next base: position 1,263,987 of record JAVLVB010000475.1, read on the forward strand.
GATATTAGTATTAACTGTTACACAAGTAACACAAGTAAATAAAAATTATTTTAAGACTTTTTTTATTTGAAGCATTTTTTAAATGATTGAGTTCAGGGTACATTTGGACAATCAGTTATAATTATGCATGTAAGTATGATTGGAGAAATATTATCCGCCCATCTCTCCTTGTGCCTGAAAATCACAATGTCTCCTAAAAAAATACAAAGTAAAGTAAGAAAAACCTTTGAAAATAAACATGCTAAACAAACTAAGGTCATAATAGCAAGGTTTAAATAATTTACATAAGTCTGCTTTAGAAATAGGTATTGACAAAAACAGGCACTCCATTGTCTAACAGAAGCAATTTTCCTTCCTTCTCCATTGTTCATTTTAACAGCATTTTTAAATATTTAAAATCACCTAATACATAATTTAAAGACAAACTGTGTGGACCAATAAAATAAAAGTTATTTGAGTTCATCAATAAGCGCTAAAGAAAAGTCAGAAAAAGGGACGTTTTATTTACAATTTAGAGTTTGTCTCATCAATAAATCAACCTTTATTTTAACTCGGGGATACATTGAGGGTGATCCTCATTTACAATCTTGCCGAGTAATTACAGTACAAAGGGATTGATAACATTTAATATAAAATTTAAATAAAATAACTTAAGTAAAAGTTTCAATATAATACATTTGATATAGAAGACTAAAATACATAAGTTAAATTATTATAATCTGATTAAAATGACTAAAAATAATTCACACATAAAGGTAAAAGAAAACATAAAATATAACATCTAAGAAATAATAAAACTAAAAAAATTAAAATAATAAATAATAAAATGAGTAAAAGTGAGCTAAGAACATAAGATTCAAAATAACAAATATTTAAAAAAATGTATCTAAAATAATAGTAATAAGTAGTAGTAATAAAAAGAATAATAAAAAGTAAAATCAATGAATGAGTTACTAAAAAGTTAGAGGAATAAAAGTTTAAATAATAAAAGAAAGTATAAACTCAAATAAAACAGTGACAGGCTGTCTGTCTGGTGGTGATTAGGGATGAAAAGTTTAAAATGGTTCAGTGACAACAGCGAGCTGAGCTTCAGTGTTTCCTGCAGTGAATTCCAGCTCGCTGGTGCTCTGTAGCTAAAATTAGATTTTCCCAGTTCACTAAAAACTCTCGGTACCTGACAGGTAATCCAGCCACTAGAACGAGTCAGATACGTGTTTTTATTTAATGAGATCATTGAAGAAATATAAGCAGGCAATTGGGCAGAGAGTGATTTATAGATAAAAATATACCAATGGGATTCTCATGTGCTGACCAACCAACTCTATCATTAAGTTTGCAGTGGTGAGAACTGTAAGGGTCGCCTGTAATAAATCTCAGAGCAGAATGGTAAACTGCATAGAGGGTTTTGAGAGCACTAGCAGACGCTTTTGAATAAATTACATCACCATATTCCAGGACTGCTAAAATGGTTGCCTCCACAATTCTTTTCCTAGCGTACGCGGGTAAACAAGATTTATTCGGATGAAGGAATCCAAGCTTTTGTCCAAATGACGAGGTATTTGTATTCAGTAACTCGTTCCTTGCTTGATCCTGTCAGGGTAGAGATAGATATGGTATTTAAAACTGTATTTGAAAATCTGGAAAACAGCATGTATTTGGTTTTATTAGCACTTAAAATCCATTTGAGTTTGAATAGAGTGGCCTGTAAGATGTTAAAAGAATGTTGAAGTTTTTCTAAAGCAGCGTGTGCAGAATCTGCTGAGCAATATAAAATTGTGTCATCTGCATAAAAGTGTAATTTGCAGTCTAAGGTAGAGGCAGCAAGATCATTGATAAAAATATTAAATAAAACTGGACTCCAGGATTGAGCCCTGTGGGACCCTTTTTGTTACAGGCTGTAAGTCAGATTTATGAAAACCAAGAGACACACGTTGCTTTCTGCCAGACAGGTAATCCTGGGCCCACATGACTGCATTAGTGTTAAAACCAATCTTATGCAAAGAATCTAGTAATAGATCATGATCAACAGTATCAAAAGCTTTAGTTAGATCAATAAAAATGGCAGCACAGTTCATCTTTCTATCTAAGGCCAAGTAAAGATAATTTAAAACCAGCGTGGTAGTAGAGATGGTACTATTTCTTTCTCTGAACCCAGATTGATAATTAGACAGGATAGAGTTTTCATATAGATATGACTTGAGCTGGTTATTTACCAGGGATTCTAAAAATTTAGATAGACAAGACAGTTTTGCGATTGATCTGTAATTATTTAGATATGCTGCATCACCACCTTTATGCAGAGGATTAACATGAGCTGTTTTCCAGATACTGGGAATTCTGCAGGATTAAATAGAAAGATTAAAAATGTGTGTAATATGATCTAAAATAACTGGGGTTGCCAAACGCAGAAGATAGGGGTCCAGACCATCCTCACCTTTTGTTTTCAGCGGATAAATAGAAGAAAGGGCATTAGCCACTATGTAAGGAGCAGGTCTGGAGAGTGAAAATATAAGTTTTCTGGGAAGCAGTAGTAGTGAATTTAGGCTGATTCACGGGCAGGTTTATGTCAGTGTTTTTAAATGACAGACCAGCTGCAGCAAAGTGTACATTAAAAGCTTGGCATAGATCTTGCTGGTCAGAGATTCAATCATTGTTGATTAACATTTTAGTTGGGATTTGTTGGGAGTTATTCTTGAGGGAGTTTACTGCTTTCCAGAATTCTTGTGGGTTTGAGGAGTTTGTTATCAGGCTGAGATAGTAATCTGATTTGGCTTTTCTAATTGCAGAGGTGCATTTGTTTCTCAATTGTCTAAATTTAAGCCCTTTTTCACGTTCCCCTGTGCGTCTGGCGATATACCAGACTTTATTTCTTGACCGTAGCAGTGAAGAAACTTCCCCTGTAAACCAGGGGCTAGATCTATTATGTATTCGCAGCTTTTTGTAAGGAGCATGTAAATTTGCCACTGAAAGAAAAGACTTTCTGAAGTGGTCAAATGCTAGATTGACATCTGAACTATTTAAAGATAAATGAATATTACTCACTGCCCAGTAAGAAAGAAAATCCTGTACATAAAAATGTTTTAAACTTCTTTTAACAACCATCCGAGAGCCTGTATGTATCTTTGAACTGTTTCTAATGCATCCGATCGGGCTGTGGTCACTAAACCCAAGTTCAAAAACTCCAGTGGCATTGATTTGATCTGTTCTGTTAGAAAGAATTAAATCAATCAGGGAAGATTTGAAGGGGTCTTTTAGGTTTGAATCGATTGACTCAGTGATTAACTGTGTAAGGATGAGATTGCCACATACTTCTTTTAGATGATCAGATGCATTAGAAAACCAATTTAGATTAAAATCCCCTAGGACCAGCATTTCTGAAGTTGTATAGTGCGCTAAAAGCTCTACTAATTCATCAGTCGCTGAGGATAGAGCTGAGGGAGGCCTGTAAAATTAGTTCAAAGGAATCATTTTTTATGAAAATATTTTTAGTGCTAAAAACTCAAAACACTTCTCTTTTGTAATGGCCTTTAAGATTTGGACTTTTAAATTAGATTTTATAAAATCAGCTTCTCCACCTCCTCTTGACTTTCTGTCTATTCTGTATAAAGTGTAATTCAGAAGAGCTACATCTGTGTCACTCACAGACGGCCTGAGCCAGGTTTCTGTCAGGATTAAAAAATCAGGGTCAGTCTGATCAATTAAAATTTTAATTGATCCATTTTATTTTTTTGAAGAAGGCTTGTAATATTTAAATTAATAATTCCAAGACCTTTTCTAAGTTTAAAACTATGAAAATCATTAAAGAGGTCTATGGGGGACTTAGTGAGATGACCCAATGAAAGTGGGGAAGGATTTATGTAGATTAAGTTGTATTAATAAAACTGTTAAAATTACTTTTATCTTTCTTTTTGTGTTTATGGAACGTGCTGGCCCTAAGTTTACGTACAGTGACTATTGGTAAAATTAAGTGAGAACTCTCATTTTTAGGCAGTCAACTAAAGTTAAGAACAGAGTAAAATATCTTATGCCCTAAAATCTGTGAACCGAGCCTGCCTGGATGAATTCCATCAAAACTGTAGAATGATGGTCGGTTCCAAAAAAGATTAAAATTGTCAATAAGAGCCAGGCCAGAGGAGAGGCAGGTGTTTTGTAACCAGGTGTGAAAGTTTAAAATGCGGCTAAAATGTCCTGAACCTTTCCCCAGTGGTGGGATTGGGCCAGCGATAAAAACTGATTTCCCACTGTCTCTAATAGAAGACAACAAGTCGGTAAAGTCTCTTTTTAGCAGTTCTGTGCTTTGAGCTCTGGTGTCATTACGTCCGACGTGAGTGATTAAATATTGCACAGACTGATATCTTCAGCTGCTGTGTAATGTCTTTTACTTTAGCACCAGAGACTGAGTGTACCACGGCTGTGTGATGTTTAAAAAAATCTTGTAATTGAATCACCTAATATCAGAGTAGTAGGAGAGGGAGCTGGGCTGGTCGTCTGTGTGCACTGTGAGATGCTGGGTGCTGCTGGTCTAACCGTAGCCCGGCAGGCCGCGGCGGGAGGCGAGTAGGCTGTGCGGGGTGGTAATTGCCTAGGTCGAAGCCAGCATGGAATCCAGCAGAACCTCGTCTTCTTTAATCTGGTATAGTACAGCTAGTACTTCTAGCTCGGAGATCTTCTGGCTTAGCTGTGAGCAGTTCTCGCACCCTTTATGTGAAGCTAGTGGAGGCATTGTAGCACACACCTGTTGGTGCTCTGTAGTCCAGTCGTCCGATAATAAAAAGAAAGTAAATTTTAAAAAATAATAATAAACACAACAACAAAAATACAAATAAAACTGCGTGGATGTCGGTTAGGATAAAAAAATGGCTAAAATGTATGCTAAAAACACCGATAGCAAAGGTGCAACGCTGTGCTCTGATACTGTGCTTTGAACACTTAGTTTTTCTTAACACTTAGAGTTTGTCTTAACTGCTTTTAGTGTGTATATGTGCAGACAGAATGCATGTTTATCTAGTTTCTATACGTTTTTTTTTCTATCTTCCAGGGTGGACAACACACAGGTGTGTGTGTACTTCCATGTTCAGGGAACAAACGCTCCACTCCTCCTGCCAACATCATCTTTGAGGTCAACAAGTTTCTGATTGGTATGCAGTGGGGGAAGGAGCGACAGTTTCAGCATGGCCAGACTACTGGACAAAAGGTTGATGATGATACCAATCGTTCAATTTCATCCATTGAAGAGGACTTCCAGACAGCATCAGAACACCTCGGAGAGGATAGCGAAGATGATGGGTTAAGAAATGGTAAGCTTCTGTTGGAGTTAGAATAGGTTTGAAACTGTGTTACCCCCAGGATCAGTAAATGTAAGAGAAAAGTGTGTGAAATTTTGGTTAAAGCTACAATAAATGTGGCACATTGTGTAAAAACCTTGTATTCCTAGTTCTTCAAAACTGACAGAGATCAGAGAGTACATTCCTAATTCCCTGTCTTTCTGTGTTTTAATCCTGTCTCCTCACAGAACCAGTGAGTGGTGAGTTGGGGCACAGCTCAGTCGAGACTGCACAGAAACACTGTGTCAGACATCCATGTCACAGGGGACAGCTGGCTCGTCATCACAGCCAAGATAATAGTAATGTAAAAAGGGAAGGGTTTCCAACTACAAGTGTCCATACAAAGGAATCCGCTGGCCACTACGCAACTAATCTCGCCGAGTCAGTATTACAAGATGCCTTCATACGACTCTCTCAAGATGAAACTTCTTTTGTCCCTGAGGCAGCAATCAGTGTGTCCCTATCTAGCTGTCCTTCCAACAGACCTTCACCGACCAAACAGCCTTCACAACAGCGCACCTGTTCTTTTGAACTACCCAAAATTGTAATAGTTCAGAGCCCAGACAATTCAGATGGGGCTACAGAATGGTCAGAAACTCAACCCTCGCACATACATGAACACAATTTTCCTGCGAAGGCAGAGGACATGCCTAAGACTGGGACTCAGACTCCAGCTTCTCAACACTGTGGTGGACACAAACATGTTGAAATGGCTTTGGCCTGTGCAGCTAGTGTTATTGGCACCATTTCTTCCCCACAGCTGACTGAAAAGCTTACTCTTGAATCCACCACAATAGAGATAAGAGAAGATAAGCCACAGGAAGTAAAGGAAAGAATTGATTATTCTGTCTCCTCAGCTATGTGTGGCATGGCACAAGTAGCTGGAGCTGTAGCGGCACTGGAGTTAACTGAAGATTCAATAGGAGATGGTGATTCTGATGAAGAATCCACTGAAGTTTTCTCAGCCTCCCATGGTCTAATGTCTGCAGCAATGGCTTCCACAGCCTTCCCACTCCACTGCAGTGTGGCAGCAGGTACAAGTGTGGAAGCATTTCGAGCTAACATTGCTGAGGTTTTGCACAGGGAAGCAGCGGAGGTCCTGACGCAACCACAAGGCTACAAGAGTGTGGGAGACTTGCTAGAGACAACACACAACAAGATAGTGGATGGCATTACCTGTCCTAAAAAATGTTGCATGGATGAGAGCGAGGTGGATGACCTAATCAATGAGGTTGCTGACAGCCTATTCAAACATGCTTTAGAGAAGGCCAAAAAGAAAAAGGAATTAGAGGGTGCAGGGAAAGATGTCCCCAGTCTCCAAGTCTTTCTTCAGGACAGCGTTAACAACTTGCTATTTGATATTCTATGCCTGACCCAAAAGATGATTAGTCATATTTCCACAGATGACCAAGGACTAGAAGAACCACAGAATATCAGCATTTGCCCGCAGAAACATGCTGCCACAAAGGAAAGCAGGGATCCACTAAATCAGCTGAAGAGCTTGGTTGGTATTAGTTTAACTAATAGTGATAACCTGATTGGCACGTTCCAGTGCACAGAGAGGTTTTCAATGGTTCCAGGACTGAAGCAAAAGCACCACCCTGAGGAAGGGGATGTAGTGGCCTTTTCCTCCACAGGACACTTCAAAGAACAACAGCTCCAATCCCAGCACAAACAAAGTCAGCCTAAACTTAAAGATTTACCTGACCAGCAGCAAAACAGTGGTGCTATGAGAGAACCCTCAATTGAAATACCAGCTCACAGCATAGAGCGGAGGGGTCGATTAATGATGTGCAGTGACAGCAAACAGACCTCTTTAATCTCACAGTCTTCCCTCAACTCTCACAGCTCTCTTCTCTCCTTAAGAGAGGATTTTGAATCCAGAGCACCTATAAATTGTTATGCTGAGGATTTAGCTGCTACAGTGGTGTCAATGGCTACAGAACTGGCAGCTATTTGTCTGGAAAACTCCACAGGTAAACAGCCTTGGTTTTGTGCACTTAATGGAACAACTACTGAAGCAACAGAGAACTACTTGATGCCAGCTTGCCGCACAGTTTTAAGGAGAAAGGAGTCTCAAAACAGCAACGTGGCTTCTAGAAAACATCGGGCACCACGACTGAGTGAGATTAAGAGAAAAACAGAGGAGCAACCAGAGCTAATGGAGAGGCTGGTTAACCGGGTGGTGGATGAATCTGTCAACCTAGATGAACCACAAGACCCATTTGCTCTCTTTGCCTCTGAAGTCACAGCAAGAATCATGAATTGCCCTGAACTCAACGTGGTGGATACCTCAAAGACAAGCCAACAGCGAAGCAGGCTACAGTGTGAAAAGTGGAGTCGTGGGAAGGCATCTAGTTATGAGAGCATTCCAGAAGAAAACACAGACCCCTCGGGGGCACCCAACACGCTTGGCCCCGGCAGTCGGTTAGGTCAGAACTTAAGCCGCGGTAGCTCTATTTCTAAGCAGTCCAGCTGCGAGAGCATCACAGATGAGTTCTCACAGTTCATGGTAAACCAAATGGAAACAGAGGGGAGAGGTTTTGACCTTCTGCTTGATTATTACGCAGGGAAGAATGCCAGCACCATCCTGGCTGCAGCCGTGCAGCAGGCTGCAACAAAGAAAAATGGTCACCTTATTATCAGAGCGTCCTCCTGTCTGTCTAAGCAGTCTAGCACAGAGAGCATCACAGAGGAATTCTACCGCTTCATGCTCCGGGACATGGATAAGGAGAACAAAGAGTATGGGATTGCTAAAACTAAAGAATGGAGCAATAGTCTTTTCCCTCCAACTCCTAGAACACCCTTCTGCATACGGCAGTCTTCTGTTCCAGACCGGCGCTCCTCAGACTCTAGATTGACAGTCAACTCACCCATAAAAGCCAATTCTTTTGATGGGTTTGCCCGTAATTCATATGGAGACACTCTAAACATCTGTCCCACCAACTCAGTGTCAGCAACAGGATTGTGTAAGTCAGACTCCTGCCTCTATCAAAGGGGTAAGACTGATCAGATTACTGACATGTTGATCCACGAGACCTGGTCGAGCTCCATTGAGTCCTTAATGAGAAAGAACAAGATCATTGCTGATCCAGAGGAAAGTATCGACTTGGAGGCTACAGGAGACTCCCAATCTCATGTGCAGCAATTTGCCAATCGATTAGCAGCTGACATTGTGAATATTGGCAAGTCTGCTCTTGGAGGACAGCAAGACATAGCTGGGACAACAACTGGGTTACAGACACAGCCGCACAAACCTGTTGTTGAGAGGAGAAAGGGGTTTAAACAGTCTCATCTCACATGCAGTCGAATTAAATCAAGCCAGGAGCAAGCTGGTGCTGGCGTTGGGTCTGGAAGTTGTGATAGCAATACACCTTGCACCAGGGGCCCAAGAGATGTGCCGCTCATCCACATTGAGGGAGATCAAAGGGTTGAAGACAATATTTCAAAGCCTGAAAGGACAGGAACAGGACCTCGAGAAACACCTGTAGATGTCATGCGAAAGGAGATACTTATCGCCAGCAGAACCAGGTACTATTACACAATTCAGAACCTATTAGGAGAGAAATTGCTTAAGCAACAGAATTGTCTCTGTCAAGACATGAAAAGATGTCAGGAGTAAGCAAAGATCACATTGGTATTTTTAAAATAAATAATTCAGCACAAAAAATCTTTTAGGAAGTAATAGAACACATAAAAGCTATTCTTAGAGTTTAATCCAAGTCTGGCTGACACAAAGGGAAACTACAGACACACAGATCAATTTTAACTGGATGTGAGGTTTGACAAACCTTTGACTAGGCTATGACTCATCCTGTCAGGGTGATGCACTGTGTGCATGGGGTTTTTTCGTCTTGTTTTTTTATCTAGTGGAAGTCCCCTAATAAGGATCATTGTTGAAAACCACATTAAAGACCCAACATAAATACATAGAATGGTTTTTATCAAATAGGAGCTAAAAAGAAAGAGTCAAGGAGTATGTGGGTTAATGTTCTTCTGCATCTAGAGTGATATACACAAGCACTTAGCAATAAGACAATATTAACTACTACACTGGAATAAATTATTCAGTGGCTGTTGTAATAGTCATGTTAATTGGAGACTTGATAAAAAAAAAAATTTAATGAAAAAAATAATTACAAAAACTGGAACACAGGCTGACAGTTTAAATTGTATGTAAAGAAATCTGGAGAGTATTGTTAAACACTGTCACTGACCTAATTTCTTATTAAGTATGGTTAGAAATTGTACAATAAGTTATACTATTTGTGGTTTAACATTTAGATAAAAACTACTGATTACTTTATGGTAGCAACTGTTTGTTTGGCTTAGCTTCACTGATTTTTCAAAATATATCTTATACCATGATTTTAGACCTGAGGTTTGTAGGCTTCCTGTAATTTTCCCTGATCTCTCTGTAGGTTCCTCATTTGACACTGGATGGCTTTTACTCTCGCTAACAATTTCTTTACCATGGGAGATCACACCATGGCTTATTAGGAGGGTTTGTTACTTATTAACACGTGTTCTTTTTTTTTCTTTTTTTTTTCTCATGTTCTATTGGTAGTCTCTGTTTTGAGTGATTCCAAATGCATTGCATCAGAAGAAAATAATCCAAACAAAAGTTCACATTTTGAAATGAGTAAAAGGATACTTGATGTAGTCCTAAATCACTTAAAACCTGCCATACAAACTAGCAAATATACAAATAGCTTGCCATAGATACTTTATAAAAAAGATTGAATGCTCAGGAAAAAAATTTTTATTGTGAAAGTATTTACATGACACAAAAATATATTAATTATGGTGCACAAAATAAAGTTAAGAAAGGTTTTTTTCATTGCTTGATGTATACAATTTCTTTATTAGACTTTAAGTCAAAGGGTTTTTAAATATTATTTTTTGGATAGGAAAGGGGATAAGTGTATTTTTTCTGAAAAACTAAAATGACAAATGTTCAGCTTTATGAGATAAAAACTTTAGCAGGTCATTTGAAACTCAGCATGATCCACTCAACAGAAACTCTAGGCCTTACGTAGGTATGGACCTTTCATCTAGGACAATGATATTAAATGCTGCCAGTGCATTTTAAAAATGTATAATTGGAAAATATTTTGCATCACATCCATTTTCTACATCTGAATGTGGACCGCAAACTTTAAAGGAAAGCGATGATGTAATACTTGGGATGGTGGCGGTGAAAATACTAGCCAATTGTCCAAAACCTAACTAAAAAAATATTTTTAAACGTTTTAAAAAAGAAAAATATTTTATACAAGTAATGCTATGTGTAATTCCAATAATAAGGCTTTCCTACATTTTTTTTTGTCTTTTTAAGACAGAAAAATAACTTTAAAATAACCTTTTTTATTTAGCAGTACAATTATATGTGATACTCTGTATTTTAATTCAGTGATTATATTCTCAGAATGAGTAATTGTGTACGGGAAACGAAAAGTTTACAGTCTGACAGGCCTCAAGAGATCACAAGACATGCTTCCTTTCACTTCACAATACATGTAATCCTGGACCAAGTGGAGTGCAACTGTTATCCCTTCTGTGGTAGGGGAAATCAATCACTCGCCTGTTCAATTAAATCTGATTTCCCTCTAGAATTGTTGAGAATGGGAGCTCTCAAACATCTAGTTATGGCTTAATTTAATAAGTTTGCACACAAAAAAGATTGTAAAAAAAAATAAAAAATAACACCCAGAAGTGCCCATGAGAAATTATGTTTGCTGATGCAAAGAAGCTATTTAAACACATTTGCTTTGTAAGGGCGTGTATTTGTTCCTCGACGCGGCTGTCGCGTGATCGATTCTCGGTCCCGACGACATTTGCCGCATGTCTTCCCCCCTCTCCTTCCCCCTTTCCTGTCAGCTTACTGTTATATAAGGGACACTAGTGCCCACAAAAGACCCCCTGGAGGGAAGAAAAAAAAAAATTTGCTTTGTATTTATGTAGTGCATTTTGATTCTGTAAAGCGACTGTTTTTAAGATACGTTAATGAAGGTTTGGTAAAACCCTCTAAATTATCCCATTGCGGCTTGTTAAAATCCTGTGCAATTTTAAATAAATATGTACACAGATTGTACATCCAGGGATTTCAGAGTATCATCCAGAGTTTTATAAGAACTTTGCAGCAGTCATTGTGCTCAACTAGTTACTGGTCACTCCCACCGTGTTGCGGTTTGCTCTCCCAGCAGTGAGAGGGACAGGACAGCTGCGCCGGTGGCTGCAATAGTGAAGAGGGACAAGCGTTCAATGAGTGCTAGCAGTGAAGAGAGCATGGGGAGCTGGTCTCATTTAACACCTGAAGACGACCCTCACGAGGAGACCAGTAGTTTTATCCAGCTGAGTGAGGGGTCAGTAACCATTGCTCCTCAATACTACTCCAAACGCTGCTACTGCTGTTCCCACCTTCACTCCACTCTCATTGGCCCATTGCTTCTAGTACTTGTGTCCTCTTGTGCCGACCCCAACTGACTGACTGCTGCTAATGTAACCTGTAACGGTTTAAACAGAGTTTAGCAAAGAGCTCTTTATTAAAGTCCTTATAGAGCTAGACCTTGTTGACATCTTAAACTGCCTCTATAAGATAATATTACTACTCTCTGGATATTTTTGTTTAAAAAAGCTAAAAGAAGAACATAACCCGACTTGCCTATAAACAAGAAAAGTGATACAATAATTGTTCCAGTATAATAAAAATGCAAAAATATTTCACACAGGTGCATTTTTATAAATACATCTGTTTATGCAACACCGTTTAAAAGTAAATAAATTAAATATTATATACGTTAATTTCGCAGACATATTTCACATGCTTATTTTGTGCATTCAATACATATGTTTTGTAGAAATTTAGTTTGTTAGAAAGAAGTAGCGACACTTGTGTCAAATCAACACAGATCCTTCTAAATGAGCAGGTATAAGCACATTACCCGTCTAGCAGACACTCCGCGACGAGTTGATCGGTTTTGAATCCCTTTTCGGCTTTCAATGCCCGCCACCGCACAAAGCAGGAATCTCCGAGACAAACTCGTGTTTTGTACATCTCTGCAGTCGTCTTTCTTTTTTTCTCAGCGACTTCGAACAGGCTTTTTCTCTTGCGAGCTTCCATTTCCGCTGCTGTACGTGGAGAACCTCTCTTCAATGGTGAATCATGCGTCTTGTCCGTCCCGTTTTACTTCCTAAACAACAATCTGCGCATGCGCGAATTCAAACATGAGCGCGCGTTGTACAGGTCAGGTGGCTGGGGACATCAGTGATATACGTCATTGCGTAAATTTTATTTCCGCATTGACAGCCAGTCATTTTTCACCACCAGTCGTTTTTGATTGGCTATCATTTTTTATGGGATTTTCCATAAAAAATTTTGTACTGAAAAGATCCTCTCCTATACTTTTAAGAAAATTCCACTGTTCAAAGAGTGCTGTATCTAAGTACTTTCATAAAAGGTTAGGCGAAAGGAATATGTGTAGAAAAAAGTACAGCAAGCAGCCTTTAATAGCTTGTGAAGCAGAGTGGGTGCATTCGAGAAAGATTTACCCAGCATGCCCTGCAGCTGGAGAAATTTACCTTCAAGAGACATGAAACACAGACATGAGTTTGGCTAGAGTCTTCCCATTCCTTGTGTTGAATCACCCTTTGAACAAGAGATCAAAGTAATTTTTGTATTCAAAAGCAGAGTGTAGAGTGGAATTGCTCAGAACTGAAGATGCTTCAGTAGTGGAGAGAATTTTCCACAATGACTATTGGGCAGTCAAGTAATCTCCTTGTGTCAGTCCACTGAATTTTCCCAACTAGCATCACTGTGTTTGACTGATATACTTCAAAGTCTTCCCCAGAAAAGTACAGAGTATGGTTACAAGGAAGTTGAGAGACAGCCAATGAAGATGATCTGAAGGCTGCTGTGAAAGCATCTTGGGATTCTCCAAAACCTCAGCAGAGCCACAGGCTGATTATCTCATTGTCACACCACACTGATGCAGTTATTTATTCAAAAGGGGTTCTTTTAACTTTCAGAGAAACAGAATTCTGGGTTTTCCTTAGCAGTCATAAGGAAATGTCATCAATAAAAGAGTTGATAAACAGTGGAATAATTTAACTGTAATATAGTATATGAGTTTTACTTCTTGATATTAATTACTAAAAATACCTTTTCAGTAATATTGTAATACATTGACAGGGAGGTATTTCCTTCTAAATCTGTTGGATGTGAAACAGAGTAACTAAAAACAGCAAACCCCTTTTTGTGTTCAGTGTCACAGTGATACCAGGGTTTTAAATGCACCACCGTAACAACCGCTGGCTCTCCATTTACCTGCTTACCCTAACTCCACCTCATGCCTAATCCATTGCCATGGCTGCCAGCCATGCCTTTCCACCCTATCCACATTATATATATCTAGATCTTTTCATACCCATAACGGACTCGCCGCTCGGCAAAGTTTACCAGCCTTCCCAGCTTGAGCCTCCAGCTACAGTTGATGGCCAGTTAACAAAGCTGTGTTTAGTCCACCAATTTCCTTAGTAGCTGGCTTTAGTTTACAGCGTGGCATCATTTGTCTTTTAATCTTCCAATTACAGGAATGGGACTAGCAGTGCGTCTAGCCTAGGCTTGGCAGACCTGGACGCTTATTCTGATGTGCCCTCTCAAAGCACACTGATCAGGTATGTCATTGTCAGCAGCAGAAGCCCATTATCTTTATCTTCACTCCCATAGTCATGATGACAATGTTTCATTAGAATAAATTAATTGGTTTGTCCCTATTGCTTTGTGTTGACATGCTCAGAAATACTGACCAGGCATCCCTGTTGTAATTTGTTCCTATCCAGATAAAGTATTTGTAAATAGAAAAGAAAAACATTCTTTCACAATTTATTTCTGTACAACAGATGGTAGAAATATTCTGAGCTATCACATGTTTAAAAATTTGTGTAATAAAATATATTTTTGTGTTGGTTTGTTTGTTTTGCTAATGGGTTTGGGGGTTTAATCAAAAATATTGTGTTAGGTTTTCAGCAGACAATATTTTAAAGGCAGTATTTGTTTGTGTTAAAGTGTAATGCACCTCAGGAGCACTGCTGTGAGTCAAATGAATTTCTCCAAGGTTTGTTGTTCAAACTACGGTATACACGGCTATTTGAACAAGCATCTTGCTAGTTGCCCTTGATGCTACCAAAGAGAACCCTATAATGTCTGGTAAAGGCATTTACAGATAATATTATTTGGATGGAATAATCTTGCTATTTTCCATCTATCCATTATCTAACCCACTTATCCTTGTGGGTTCGCGGGGGTCTGCTAAAGCTTATCTCCAGCGCACAAGGGGCTGGAGATAAGATCGCCATATCAGTCACCAGTCCATTGCAGTCTCACTATTTTACTGTCTTGTTTCATTCTTTGCAAGATAACTAAATTCCCAATAGGTGGGTCCTATTTCAAAACAGTTATTTTTTAAAGAGTTAGATTGCTTATTGTCTTTGCATCAACCTATTATGTTTTTTTTCAAATAATGCTTGAATATAAGTACCCAACCACTGTTTAAACAGCATAAATTAAGCATTTTTCTAAAGAAATAATGCAGAGTGTTTTCATGTGTTGTTTAAATGACTCTCAGGTGACAGGCACTTCAGAAAATTCATTATATGCTTTGAAAATACTCAAGAAGTTTCCTTTAACATTTTTTATATCTGTTCACAGTGAAGAGACAAAGAAAAGCCACCCGGAGGAAACTAAATTCAGTGCTTTAGGTATGTGTCATTGTTTCTAATGTGATCAAAATGTTTGTCAGTTCCAGAATCATAAAATACTTACTCTAAAGGACTTCTGATGATGATTTATTGTGTCATTGTTGTAAATATAGCTACATCCAATACGGTTGTTTTTAGAACATTTGTGGCACATCTGTGAATACATGAATATTAAGAGTGTGAATTAAAAAAAACGGTGTTAGAATACCTACAAAAGTTTGAGTTTATGGGTTTTAAGATAATCCAAGAGCAAATCTGAGTCCAGTAAATTTACTGTATGAAACTAACCCCATTGTGATATTCTGAAGAGTTGTTTTTTGAAATTTAATTCAAATTAATGCAGTCTCATTGTTTATTGATGAGTTGCATAATCAAGGGTTAGGTATGGATTACCGCTTAAACTGTATGTGCCATTTTATTTATTTTTTTGTCCTTTCAGAGAGCTCTGCAGGGAGTCCTGCAGGTGGCTGCTGTAACGTCAGGCAGCTTTTAGTGGTAAACTGTGACCTGGAGCAAGAATGCGAGGACTCTGAGCTCAGAGTGGCTCTGCAGTGGATTGCTGCCTCTGAGTTGGGCATTCCTGGTCTTTACTTCAGGAAGTCAAAGGAGAAGAGGTTAACAAAGGTAGGAAATAAAGATTTAAATGTTTGTCTATAGCATAGTTTAAATGATCTCATGTTGAAACGTATTTACGTACATGTAAACTAATTCCAATTTTTTAAAATATATTCTGTTCCATCAGTTTCAGATGGTGGTCCATCTGATATCCCAGAAGGCCTGGCAGATTGGAGACTTGTTCGGCGCCGTGGTCCAGTTCTGTAAGCTACGAAAGACCAAGGAAGAGGCAGACAGGTCTCTTTTTGACTGGCTTTTGGAAAACTTTTAGGACGAACTGACCTCCTCCTGCTGCGAACAGCAGCAAACACAGTCGCCCTTTACAGCTGATCTGCAGTGAGTTTCTGTCTCATCTCTGTGTTCGTTATCGTAATCCGACCAGCTTTGTTGCCGTGACCCAGAAAGTCTTGTATGGTTCTCTAAAAGTGGTTCGCCAGTTTACAGGTAGATTTTGACCAGCTTCCCTTTAACTCCAGCATGTTTTACTTTCCATTTAATCTTTCATCTGAGTTGCCCACAAAGTTGGGCCAAACACCAGCTGTATATGGGTTAAACATTCCCAAGTGCAACTTGTAAGTTCCTGAACTTTTTTTAAGTAAGCGTGCTTTGACAACAAAGACGTACAAAAAAACACATTATTATAGAAAAATTATAACAAAAAATCAAATATGTGACTATAGAAAAAGCAATGCTCTCAATCATGTTGAATCAAAACTGATCCAATCATAATATACTCATTTTTTCCCTCTTTCTACTCTGAAGTGTAACATTTGGCTTTAAGCCAACCCTCCACATATGTTTTGTTCCTTGGCCGATGTGTCAACTTTGTAGTGACTGTGACCTTAATTCCTGAGTCGGTATGTCGTTTTATCTTCCTGTTGTACCAAATATGTGTTTATTTTGGATAGTTGTACTGTAAATACTGTAGATTTGGAACCGTTGCACCTTGGAGTAGTGGACTGCTCTCTATAGCTTTTAATATGTCCAAAAGACATAGTGAGGTTTGTAATGTTAAATTTGTATGTGGATTTGCTCGTCTATTTCTCTACTTAGTGGTAAAATAGTGTAACATCAGCATCAGGGGGATAAAAGAAAAAAAAGCACACAGCTGTAAACTCTGTCACAGTAGAACTGAATGTATTTATCTTTTGACATCAATAAATTTCTGTGATTCAAGAAACCAGTCTGAGATGATGTGAGCTTTATGACATGGTGTGTTACCCTGCTGGAAGTTGTTGTCATATATATGGCCACTGGGTATGTATATATATATATATATATATATATATATATATATATATATATATATATATATATATATATAAACTCAAAAGGAATAGCTACATCAAATACGGTTGGTTTTAGAACATTTTATATCACTTAAAAATTTGAAGAATTTCTCGGCGGTGGGACAATAAAAGGTTTGTGTTTCTATGCTATTTTAAAATTGGCCTCTTTATCTTTAAGAACCTCCATCCCTTTCCGACGTGCCCATTCACAACTGTTATTAAGTGGGCTGGGTTTTGTTGTAATGTGGAGCTATGTTTTATATAATTTCTGAAAAGTCAGGATGTTGTTGCACAATTCCACCAGCTGTTTACTAATTGCTGCTTTCTGGTCTAGGCACATATTCCCAGGTTGCCTATTGCTCTGTGCATGTTTGTATAAATGTGTGCATATTAGCGAGTACAACTCGGCGAATTTGTCTCTAGTGGAATGTATGGGGGCTGGTAAGTAGTCAACTTGGCAGTTACAGTAGTTCTTTCATTACAGCTTTTGTTCATATTTGCAAATATAAATTATTACTGTTAACCAAGGACGAACATGAACAGGATAATGCAGTTGCGTAGCCGTCGGTCAGCTCTAAACAGCACTAAGCTAATGGTTTTACTACTCCAGCTTCAATCTTAAGCTATTCCCATTTTGTTCATTAGGAAGCAGCCAGCGTAGTCAACAACTCCAGGCAGCTGATATAATGTTGTTTTCCTATAATGTGCTGTGTCGGTATTTCCTATTTATGGCACCGTGGATCAAAGCCAAACATTTATTCTTTGGGCTTCTTTTGCCAAAGAACATTATTGTAGAACTAAAAATTCAAATATGTACTGCCACATTAGCTTAGACAGAAGCTTTTCTTGTTTGCAGCTACAATCTATATTGCTGTTTTTTCTTTTTTGTACAGATAAGAAATTCATCGAACACACTGACTGCAGGATGTAGTGTATAACCTGTAGCTCCCAGATTATTTGCAGTTTCTCTTAGAAGCAATCTGCCTAACCTTGGAAAGAAAGGCAATTGTCTTGAGCGCTTTCCACTTGTAATAAAAGTATCTCAGTGTAGAGTGTTGAATTCGTGGTTTGTAATAGGACCTTATAACCTCACCAGCTCTGCAGACAAGAACTGCTTGTCTGAGGGATTTTTTTGCTTGATACTTGAAATTTCCAGACCAGCAAATATGTCAAAACCTTTGAAAGTTCTGGACAGTCAGGTAGTAAAGCAAAGTTATTTTGTTGTTTGTAGAATATATGACCTGTGTAGTTCTTATAAGTATGTGTTTTATTAAGAATATTTATATTCGTTAAGGATCCTTCCCATATCAGTTCCATGTTATGTAATCTTCTAAGGTTTACAGATCATAGTAGGATATTGGTCTAATTGCTTTTATTTAAAATAAAAATTTTTTAAATTTTTTCTTTTCTTTTCCGAGCATTCAATTTAGGCTTTTGGGCATAATTCACTAGGGGTGACAGTTGTCCTCAGAAATAGCCCCAAGTCATTTAATACTGAACTCGGTTTAATAGACATCCGTGTGCTTGATATTTTAGTCCTACAATTAGCGTGGTCAGATTATTGTAAGCTAATAATGGCCCACAGTCCTTTAAAGCTCCCTGGTCAATAAATCAAACACACCTTTTAATAGTACAGAACAGATACATCATCCGTAACAGTTCAGCTCAGCGGCTTACTTCCTGTAAATGTTTCCTTAGTGGAAGTGTTGAATGAACAATGACAAACATGGATGCTCCTGCTATCTTCTTTTCAGGCATATGCTGACAGGAAACAACAAAAAAACGCGAAAGTAATGTGCGTAATTTTAGCATAAAAGCTACTTGAAAACACTACATCAAAACAGCTTTTGCAAAATTAATAATTCATTGAAATGATCCGTTAACATCTGACTTTCACCCCCTAATTACGTCAGAAAAAGATTGCATCTGGAGATCGAGGCCCAGAACTCAAAACTGAGTCAAGTTTGGCGGAGGATGTACAGTAAATAGCCAGTTTAATAGACAAGACCTTATTTTACCAGTGACCATTAAAACACTACCTTTAAAATGCTACCTAGCGGTGAATAAAATCATCATTTAAACATTTGATTTCCAGCAAGAAAAGGAAATAAAACACAGTTCTGCATATGTTTGTGTTTCCTTTTTTTTGGAGCAAAACACACGTGATTTCTCTGTCCATGCAAATGCGAAAATCTGAGCGTTCGATGGGTCGAGGGACAGGTCAGTACCAGATCCGACATGTGTTATCCTTGCTGCCTGCAGGGAAGCACCAACATGAACAGGTGGTCACACAGATGGACACAGCCGGATGCTTTTCATCTAACATTTGCTATTAAGCACTTGTGACGGCCCGCGTGGAGGATTTTTTTGGTTTTTTTTGCGCAGCTCTGTCACACTAATATGTGACAGGGAGATGTTTCTCCTCGGATACCTGTGATGATGGTGTCCCCCTCGTAGTTGAAGACACAGGAGAAGATCTCGTCGCCGTGCCCCTCTAGGGTTTGAAGGCAGGCTCCCGAATGAACATCCCACAGACGGGCCGTCTTGTCGGAGCTGGCAGTCAGGACCCTGGTGCCCTGGGGGCTGAAGCAGACCTACAGGCAGAGAGAGCATCAGTAAGGCCATCTGTGGCGCTGCTTAGCAAATGCAATTTTCATTAAAAAAAACTGTATTGAAAAACAGCATTAGTATGTGAGTGTCATAGCTGACCCACTGCCTTGTCGTTTCAGTGAAAAGATGTTACGTTTGCCTCCTCTATGCTTTTTTTACTTAAAGTATCAAAAAAAAAAAAAACTGGAGGGATGAAGGCTTGTTCTGTAGCTTACAAAGACATGTTTGCGTTTGTTTTTGCTATAGCCTTAGGATTCTCCTCATCATATTCAAGTATTGAAGACACAGTCTTGACGTGTTTGTTGGGTTGATTGCTGTTTTATGCATTAGTTCTACTTAGTTTTTGAGCGAGCTGTCGAGGCTGAGAAAAATGTATTTAAAATTTTTTTTTAAAGGACATTTTCCCATTAGGGGGTAATTTAGCCTTGACTGAACAGCAAGAGGGAAGCTAATGGGGTGTCCAACATAGAAAAGCAGCTTCATTGGACATGAACCTAGAAGCTGCTGCATTCACTGCAGTTCCTTTTTAACATTTTAGTATATTTGCATCAGTTCCAATTTATTACAAGGCTATCTTTACCTTTGTAAATAAGATACAGTTAAAGGTGGCAAGGTGAATTAGCGCATTAGGAGACTAAAATGTGTGAAGGGTGAATAGCATGACTGGTGAGAAGCTGAAACAGAGTGAAACATGGTTAACATGCATAGGGGAGGGGGAGAGGCGTCCTGTTGGAGGCAGATTAGTGTCATAATCCTCTGGAATCATCCTCCGTCCTGCCTGTTTTTCACTGCCTGTCTGTGTCGCATTAAACACATCCAGAGGACTCCTCTGAGTACGATCCAGAGGAGAAATAAGCTCATGAATAACAAATGTTCGGAAAATCACTTGCCTTTAAGAACAGGGTTAATGCAGGGCCAGACAAATAACAAAAACATGCCGAGGCATGCGTCATCTTGACTCCACGGATCTGTGTAACGGCGGATTAATGGCTGCCTTGTTCACGCCGGGGATTTTTATGTCAGGGAATGCAATGATTGTGCTTTAAGTTTATAGACTTGACAGCACAAGGTCAGAATGGCAAACAGACCTCCTGAAGCCTGCGCTGTCTCTCCATTTCAGCATCACCATTTATCCTACTTCCGCAAGGTTACCAAAGACCTTCTGTATGTAGATGTATCTACAAACAAAGTGAGGCCAACATTCATGCAGAAGATATTTGCCGTGACATGCCGACTTTCTAGTGAACTTAAAATAACTTAGTTGCTTTTATTTGACCTACAAAGGGTGAAAAAAGAACTTAGAGGTTGTAAGTAAAATCCTAAAACTTAAAAGAAGTTGAAAGCTATTTTGGAAAAAGAGGGGAAAGTTACAAAAGTTTTTTTTCTGTTTAAGAATTTAAACTATTATGAATGCCTAACTAAAGGTTGAAAAACCTTTTTTGCCATTTCTTGGTGTTTGTTTCTATGGCATCAAAATGGAAAACATCCTGACTGAGGCATGATTAACACTTTCATATGTTAGATGTGATCTAATAAAGTTTCAAACTTAAATTCTAATTCAAACCACATAAGAGCTATACGATTTAGATCCAAATGTGATTCTTTAGACCCAAATATTGCAGTTTACAGAGACTCTCCATCCAATCTGATTAAGTTATTATCAAATAAAAAACTGACGAAAGAAAAAAAGCATCTCAAAGCTGGAAGAGACAAACCCCGAAAGACCTGAAGCTCCAATTGCATCAAACAGGTGGTTGTTTGATCCTTCAGTCTTAGATGGATTACATTTTTGACATCTGATTGCTTGCACTGGTTTATAATATCTTGTACCCCACCCAGAAATTTCTGGATAAACATATATATTCATTCTAGTCCTTCATTTTTTTTTATTATCTCCAGTACATGGTAAAGTAAACCGAAACCTGACCCTGATACTTCCAGAGACAGACAAGCGAAACTTTTCAAACAATCAGCAGCATACCTTGGAGATTTCTCCATCGTGTCCCTTCAGAGTCACCAGACACTCATGTGTAGTTGCACTGAATACTCTTGCTGTTCCTGTTAAAGACGGCGACTGGTTATGTTTCTGGTCTACATACATAAAGCATTTTTTACGTATAGCACTGCTGGCTTTAAAGAAAATTCACAAGCAAATCCGAAACCTTAAACAAATGTGTAACATAGTACTAAAAGAGCAAATGAGACTGTGCAAGAGAGCACTACAAAAGTCAGAAAGCAACGCGACGGTCTCACCATCGGCTGAAGCTGTGGCAATAAGCTGACCGCTTAAATCGAAACACACGTCCAACACCTCCTCCGTGTGTCCAACCAGGGTGGCCACACACTTCCCACCGACCGCCTCCCACAGCTTCACACAAGCACAGATCACTTTTAATTGTATCATCACAACAAACTTAGCATTTCTATGAAAAATAGAAGTTCCAGACATAAAAACCATAGGATAACAAGTCTGGTTAGATGCCATTTAAATGATGGGATGGAAAATGGAATCTTGCTAAATAAGCAATTCATAAGCAATTTGTTTTAGTAACTTTACTAACTTATTACTTTACTTTACTAACTTATTACTGTATTAAACTATATAAAATGCAAAGCAGGCATTATTTTCAGGCATCTTTCCATTCTTATTTATCATTTTTATGTTTACAAGTATTTTGAAACGTGAATTTAAAAAGGCAACAGTTTTGGCAGGCTGCTATTAGGCGTTTATGACGATTTCGTCTAGCAATTATTTTACATGAGAGGGTTGGGAAAATTTGTGGGAATAATTCAGCTTGGCATCAATAATGAAGTGGATTTGAATAATTTATCTATTAAACAGTCCAGACCGTACAGACAGGAAGGACATTTGGTGCGGGGGAATCCGTACGAGAGGGAGCGATCCTTATTGAAATACGTGGAGTCTTTCTAAACATAGCTTAAGATTGTATGCAAGTGGCGAGTGTGTTATTTTTTTAACTCCAGGTTTGAAAACTGTTTACAGTGAAAAGATAAGTAGTCACAACGTTGCTTACCTTACAGGTTTTGTCAGTGGAACCGGAGACTATGAGCGAGCAATCCCAGTTAAACTGAACGTTGCTTATTTCTCCCAGGTGACCGTTTAGAGTGTGAATACGTCTAAGACATAAAGCAGAACAGAACGAAAAAAAGAAAAAACAGCATTTCGTTTGTGGATGCAGAGCGTAAAGTGATGACTCAGTAAAACTGGATGCCTTCTCAGCAACAACAATAACGCCTGACCTTTTGGAAGCGACGTCCCATATGGCAACTATGTAGTCAAAGGAGCCGGTGACAAGATGATTGCCGACCGTGTTAAAGCATAAAGAGAGGACCTCGGCGGTGTGGCCCTGAAAGAAAGACGGGAAGGAGCATCACTCCCCCCTGACTCATTTCTGTTCTCTGTTACATTCCAATTTTTCGTTGGCTTCACGCAGAAATTTACAGAAAGAATTACGCTTAAAGTTGGTTTTATAGATTTTTCTCCTCATTAAAGATTCATCTTACACCATTTAGTTCTTATATAATAAAAATAAATCTGTGCATTTCTCCTTAGATGCTGTGTAAAAATCCGCGAAGCAACACTAGTAATTGCCTGACAGGGGGGGTTTAGTGGTGGATTTCAGTAGCTAATATTGAATTTTCCTTAGAGAATTGTACAGTTTTGCTGGAAAGGGAAACAGCTGCTACTGTATCAAAAAAAAGTTTCAGTCACAACTACTTTTGCAATATGGGCATCTCTCGAAAGGAGAAATGCAAGATAAGCAAGCGGTAGAGAGCAGATAACTCACAGTCAGTGTGGCCACCTCCTCCCCGCTTTCCACATCCCATAGCCTTGCGGTGGCATCCATGCTGCCCGTGGCCACCAGTGTACTCTGAGGGTTGAATGCCAGACACACCTACACGACAGATTCTTTCCTTTACACTTTGGTGTTTCACATTCTGTGACAAAAGCTAAAGACATCATTTGGACATGCTTTTTATATAAATGTCTGACGTCAAGTTGTGACAGATAATGATTTTTCAAGCGTGAATACTCAGCGTGCGGCAGCCCCACTCAAAGTGCATATAAGAAGTTCATTGCTTTTGAACAACTACATATGGATTTTTCATTTTCGCCTTTCATTCCATGTTTTAATAGTTTTGATTTGTGCCAAAATTTAAACCAATAATAAGTTCACATTTTTTACTTGTCATGTTACAACCATAGAATCTTGTGAATTTTCGGGTGATTTAATGTAAAAACATCTACTTAAAACTATATATTCATTTCCTTTCCTTTCATAATTATGTTACTTAAAATACCAATAAAATACAAAATACTTTTAAAAGGTGTGTTTTTTCAGAAATTTCTAGAGAAGTATTATAAGATTCTGGGGATTAGTAAGGACTTTTTTTCTCTTACAAATATTTGAAGGACAACTTTATCTTCTTTGACAAGACAGGATGATCTTCCTGCTGGTAAAGTCATGGACATTACCACATCTGGGCCATTGTTTTTTGTTTTTTTTTGTTGTTTTTTTCGTCTTATTTTGGGCGAAGTTTTATTTTATCTTCATGCTTTTTGCCAAGGATGAGAATTACTTAGCCAAAACATTAAAAAAAATCCTATTAAGCATCCCAAGCACAAGCTGTTTAAAAGCTCCCAGTAACTGACTGAGTGAAGTGTAAAATACTTACTATTTCGGCCCTGTGACCACGAAAAGTATGAAAACATTTGCCAGTCTTCGCACACCACAGTTTGCCGGTCTTATCGAAAGAGCCTGTGGCAATCTTATCTCTAGGTGTAATGAAGAGGAAAGACAATGGGAAATGTGAGTTTTGCTTCAGCCGTTCAACGGAGCAGCAGAGTTCTCATATATGATAACACAGCTCGTTACCCGTACGGATTGTTGAACGCGATGGCATACACTACGTTTCGGTGACCCTCGAGTGTGTGCAGCTCCGTTCCCGAATTGGTGTCCCACACTCTGCATGTTCTGTCGTAACTCCCAGTTATGAACCTACAGAGCAAGAAGAGAGAAAAGAGAAACAAAACGCAGGAAATAAAAGCATGACGCTACGGTAGCGGGCAGAGTTTAGAGTTATTAGGACCGCTGAACTGTAAGATCATACAGCAAAGTCTGCTATATAATTACAACAAATACAACACCTACGCAGTTCTTCATAAGTAAAGCTAAAACAAGTAATATTCTGTAAAAAATAAAAATGTTAATAAAACTGTCTGGGTACAATATCCTGTGTACTGAATTCCTTTATAATATAATATTATAATATCATAATATAATAATATTATAATATAATAATAATGTTTTGCAGCCACATCTTTTTAAACAATTTCAGCTTTTTTTAAAGAAATTCAATCATTGCATCTGTGATATATATATATATATATATATATATATATATATATATATATATATATATATATATATATATATATATATATATATATATATATATATATATATATATATATATATATATATATATATATATATATATATATATATATATATACATGGGCGATTCTTCAACTATAGGCACTTTTGGCCTTGTGAACTTTAGGGCATATATATATAATGTGTATATATACACATATATATATATATGTATGTATATATATATATATTTCTATATATATATATATATATATATATATATATA
>JAVLVB010000475.1:1289368-1314011 GCA_032876305.1 Orestias chungarensis
TATATATATATATATATATATATATATATATATATATATATATATATTGTCGCTAGCCAGTAACTGCATAAAGAGTTCTCACCTCGATCCAGATTTGTCAAAGGCTATATTTGTCAGAGGCAGTATGTGAGCCTTCAGCTCCTGCAAAATGTATACAAATGATACATGAAATAACAGCAAGTAAACATTGTGTTAAATAAATGTAACTGTGAAGTGAGAGAACAACTCCTGGCCAGTCATTGATGGATGAATATTTTATTTTCTCATTTAGAAAGTTGAGAAAGTAACTCAAGCAGCTGATAAAAACTGTAAAAATGTGTTTTAATGCAGTTACACATAACACACTCTTTAATCTTTGAGTCGAAGACACCAATACTGCTCTCTAGTGGTTATTTGGAGGTATACCTCCAACAACTGAAGCTCAGGCATTTAAAACAAACTCAGGATTTTGTCTTCATAATAAAAAATGTATTTAGAAACACAAAAAACCATGATTATTATTTTTTATTTTATAAAATGACGCTTGCCATTTGTTTATGAATTTCCTTTGACAAATCGTCCATTAAAATCTAATTATAGATTTAAACTTTTCCTGGACAGAGACCCTGGAAAAAATAAATAAATAAATCAAAACACCTGAGCCTGACCTTGCAGAAGCAGAACCTGTGGTGCTCCTGCTGACCCTGTTTCTGTTGGAGTCGAAGAACCAACTCTTTGACCTGTTCAGCCCGGGAATCTGTGATCAGAGGCTCTGACTGCCGGATTTCTGACACCAGATCATCTGGGTTTGTTCTGTTAAAGAGTGAATACAGAAATATTTAAATCCATCTAAACCACCCATCAATCCAACCCACCATCTATCCATCCAACTATCGAATGACCCACCCAACCATACAACCATACAACCGTCTGTCCCTCCATCCAACACACCAACCACAGCCTACATGGAAGTAACTCACGTACTCTGGAGTCAATTCCAGTAGATCTATAGACTTGGTCCTCAAGTATCCTCCTCTCTCATATTCGAGAATTATACCTAACAAAAGACGCAAACAACAAATGTTTCTGTTATATTAGAAAACTGCAGGTTTTGTGTTTCGAGCTCACCAAGCATAAATATCTGAACTATCTAAACCCAGCTGTGTGGCAAACGGAGGTACAAACAATGTTTCAGTGAGGTAACCTTGCCAAGCTGGACAAAAAGGGGCCTCCTCGTTTAATGAAATTAAAGTCACCACAGCGCCGCCATATTGTTTCAAATACAACAAACATTTGATGCAGGATAAAATAATGAAAGGAAAAATCTTTATATAAAAGTTACCTGGTGGGTAATATCTAAGCAGAAACCGTTTGAGTTTCATCTTCTGCCGCAGACTACAACAAACTGTCGCTATGGAGACAACAGCACGTGACTCTCTTCACGCATGCGCAAAAAGGAGCAATTGAAAAAAAAAGAAGAAAAAAAAAGAGGGGGGGAAAGAGAGCCTATAAATAAAAGAAACACATTTATGAACAAATGTACCTGGTATGTATTAATGGTTGTTTTAAAAACTATAAATATGTTTCCATTTTTATGAGAGAGCCAGCAGGTTTCATTAAAGTACACTCATTTTGTACCCATGGCAGATTAGGTTATCATTTGATCACAAATTATTTACAGGGATGTTGTGTTATGAATTATTATAAGGAGTGGTACAACAAGAGTATAAATCAGTTTTCAAATACTGTAAATAGAGGTCACTAGTGCAGTAAATTTTGGGAAAAAAACACAGAAAAAAACCCCAACAACTTGTGTTTACCACGTCCCTCCAATCTGATTTATCTAGAGGTGCTGAGCAAAAAAGAATGGAAAACATATATTACATATACTTCTCAAAGCTGGTAGATGCCTTAAAATACTTTGTATCTCATATGTAAACTTTAGAGATATTTGTTCCTGACAGATATATATATTATCAAGTTCAAAATTATGCACTACTGTATTCCCTTTAAAATAAAGTTCATGTAGTGATTTGCAACAACACGTTTTGAACGTATGGAGCCTTTAATAAAATCTTGGGATTATGGTCCACAACTTTACAACCAATTTAAGCTATTTACAGGTCAAAGTCCGCGGATGCCCCAGTGCTGATTGGAGTTTGTGTTGCTCATAAAGATTGCGCGTGTATTCAAGCTTGTGGCGTGCTTCAACAGAAAAGCGCAAATGGACATCTGTTCTGGTAACTCGTTTTGAAAACACATTTCTGAGTCAAGCCGTGTGAAATCCTGCTGTGGTGACATCATGGGACGTTGGTCGAAGTTGAAATCTTCTGGATGGGCTTGTCCCACCATAGTGCTGTCACTCTACGGCTTTCTTGCTAATTGCCGAGTAGCAGAGCCATTCCTCACGCCTTACCTAATTGGACCAAACAAGAACATCTCTGAGGAGGTGGTATGTATTGAACTCATTTTACTGCTGACATCATTTATGTACAGAATTTTCTTATCAATTTCAGTTTGACTCAGCATTTATGTTCTTGTTCTTTTGCCTCTGCAGGTGACCAACTTCCTCTTTCCTGTCTGGACCTATTCCTACCTGGCCTTTCTGCTTCCAGTTTTCCTCCTGACTGACTTCCTCAAATACAAACCTGTCATTATGGTACAGGGACTCTTTCTTGTCAGCAACTATCTTTTGCTATCATTTGCCCCTGGCCTGCCTGCAATGACCTTCCTTCAAGTCAGTAAGATATCACTCTTTTAACAATTATACTGCAGCATCAAAACTCAAATATTTTCTCAATTTACTGTATTTTTAGTAACAGGCTTCATGGATTTGAGAGCACTGGAGAATTAGACATTTAAAAAGACGTTTTTTTTTCACTTTCGTTCAAATTACAGCCAAAAATGAACAGAATAGTGCTTATGTGCGGTGGAAAGTATAGGATATATGTTCAAATGTTTTCAAAATAAAAATCAGAGATAACCCCACATTTTATTTCCTCTGTACGTTTATCTACACACTGATAGTTATTAACAGTTAGTTTTGCAAATATCTAAAGTTGAGTCAGGTTATCACTACGGAGAGAATCTGTGAACATAAACATTGAAGTGTTGCCACAGATTCAAAATTTGATTTATGTTTAGACTTTGACTGGACCTTTCTAACATGAAGTATGCACTGATTAAACATATTCTTTTTTGCAGCTCTGGCTTCATGTGTATGGCCACTGTAGTGCTAAAAGGCGAACCACAACCCATGTCCCGAGATGTTTCTAGACACAAACTTATTTCTATCAAGCGTTACCCTGTATTTACCCGCAGTCATCCTCAACTCTGACAAGCTTCCTTGTCTTTGGTAAAGAAAAACATAGCACGATGCTGTCAGCAACATGTTTCATAACGGGTGAACAGAAATGCATGCCTACACAAATATGGTTTAGGTATGCAATTAGGCATTTTTCAAAAATGGTGGAAAATGATCATCGTCTTCCCACCTCCCAAGTATGCACTTGTTTTCTTTGGCCTTTTAAGTAAAACATTCTCTTGTAATGAGACAGAATGCTCAAAAGTTCAAATGGACGTCATTATTTAAGCAAACTTGTGTAAAGATGATGCCCTTTTTGTTACACGGGTATCATACTGTCGTTTAGTTACAGTAAGCCTTATAAGGAATAAAAACTGAAGGTTTTATGTATTTGCTAAATCAATATTCCTTAAAACAACACCTCACAATTTTTTTGATGACTTCTTTGTCATATTTACAGGTCAACTTTGGAATAGTAACTTCCACAGAGGTTGCCTACTTCTCTTATATTTACAGCGTGATTCCACTAGAAAATTATCAGAAGGCTACAAGTTACCTGCGCAGCGCCATGCTGACCGGATACACATTTGGTGCCAGCCTTGGCCAAATGCTTGTCTCGCTTGGAGGTATAGATTTTAATGGATGCAAATATTGTAAAAATTGTTTTGCTTTATGAAGGGAATGAGCTGTAACAACTGTGATCCAATAGCTGTATGAACTCTAATTGATATGTGCTTCATTCACAGGAGTAGATTACTTCTACTTAAACGCCATAACTCTGGGGATCGTTTGCTTAGCTTTTCTTGTCACCTTCCTGTTGCCCATGCCCAAAAAGACACTCTTCTTCAAAGGAAATCAGGCTGTGGGCTCCCTGTCACAGATGGAAGGGTCACTAAGACACAATGGACAAAAAAAAAATGTAGGGATGGACCAGGATGACGGATCTTCGGAGGAGGAGAGGATGGACCATGCTGGCAGTGCTGGCTGGTGCAGCTGGGACAGTGTGAGCACTGCAGGTCATTTACTTTGGAAGAGCTTAAAGGAATCATACTCTTCTAGGTGTGTTTCTCATGCAGCGCTTTGCAAAATTATCTTATGTGTTTAGTTTTGAACGTCGGTGTACTTTGGTTGGGATTTAAACCATAGATCAACGTCAACTAGTTCATATATATGAAGTGAAAGGAAAATTATAAAATGTTTTAATTTATTTAATGGAATGTTGCCTTTATGGAATAACTTTTAGCCACAATAAGCTCCTTATGTCTTATAGGCAACATTTCTCCCAGATTTTAAAACAAGAGATTTTGAAATAGCTCAAGTCACCTAGATCAGATAAATATTGTCAGTAAACATCTGTTTTTAGGGTTTACCACAAGTTCTCAACTGAATTTCGGTTCAGACATTCATTGCACCACTCTCACATGGGAATTACTTTGAGCTAAAGAAGACAAGTTGAAAATGTGGTGTTGTTCTTCTTCTATGATAATGTGTCTTGGTATATCACAAAAAGTAAATAGCATACATTTGTAGGTTGTAACTTGACCCAATACTAGAAAGCTAAAGAGCAATGTATGATTTTTACACTTTCAAGAACTAAAGCACCGTGGCTTTAATTGCTATCCCTCATCATACCAAGTTGCCTCCTTTTTATGCCTGCAGGCATTTAATCTACTGGTCCCTGTGGTGGGCTTTGGCGACAGCGGGCTACATGCAGATATTTAACTACATCCAGCTTAAATGGGACCATATAGAACCATCTGCAACATCATCCATCTACAATGGAGCTGTGGAAGCTGTGTCTTCTGTTGTTGGTGAGTCTAAAGTTTTTATTTTTACCTAAAGCTTCTAAAAATATAATTCAAACAAAACACAGAATCTCAAACCGTTGCAATGTCAGTTAGAGAGGCACCTTATAGACTGAAGACTTATAGAAAAAAAACACTTTCTAATGTAAATACAAATTCTTCTACTTTGCAAATTGAGGCTGGAAGTTTAATTATCGCAAGGGTAGAACATGGCATCACATCCACCGAGTAACATTTAACAACTATGTTTAAAGCTGCCGCGCTTTATGACACAAAGACATATAAAAAATGGAATCAACAAAAAGACAAACGCACTGGTGCAGGTCCTATGCGGAGACTGATTAAAGGGAAAATGCCTATCGATTTTGAACGAGAACAGCAGCATAGGTTCCTTTTGGCTCGGGCTCAGCTGGGCTCAACGTGAGAGGAACAAGAGTAATTGCTTCAATTAAAGAGAGAGACAAAAGTTAATGGATTCTCTGATTATAGCTGATGGTAGATTCTAAGTGCATGCCGCAAAAGGTTTATCAAAGCAGAGTGAGGAGACCAGCTTAAGGATGCGCACGATTTGTTATAGTCAATGCTTAAGGATAGAGATGAAGGCCTCTGGGTAAATTAATGAATCACAATGGGGAGGATGTACATGGGGAAAAAACAGTTATCTGCTTAATTTTTTCACCACTGTTTCAGGTGCTGCAGCGGCTTTTTCTGTGAGCTTCCTCAGAGTGAGCTGGGCAACGTGGGGAGAGCTGGCCCTGGGGCTCTTCTCGGCTGTGTGCTCAGGCTCTGTGTATCTGATGGCATTCACCAGCAGTATCTGGGCATGCTATGCTGCTTATGTCTTATTCAAATCCTGCTACATGTTTCTCATTACCATAACGATGTAAGCTCAACATTTGTTTGTTTTTATATTAAGTGGTGACTTTTCATCTGTTCAATATAAACATTCAACCTACACCTAAAAAGCTAAAGGGAAACCTTTCAGACATGGAGAGATCTTTATATTTATTTATTTATTTACTCAATAAACAGGTAAAAAGTCAAATAATCGATTGATCAAGTCACAAAAAGCAGTTATTTAATCCCCGAAGCTGATAAAAAGATGTTAACTCCTAAAGAGTTGTTAGATCTTCTTTAAATACAGAAGATCAATTAAAAAAAATGATTTCAAGCTAATATATATAATATAAACTTTATACAGCGTTACAACAGGTTCGTAAAGGTTCTTAGACTTCATGTCAGTGCTACTAGGATACCTTACCGTTAGCATGACACTGGAGTCATGGTTGCATTGATACTTTCTTCTCCACAAAGCAATTTTTCCCAGCCCTGTGCAATCCAATCTGCAAAATATGTTTTTCTTGGCACCAGGCCAGCATCCAGAGGTCTCCAGGTCACCGTGCTTGCAGAAATGTCAAGATGAGGCTCCTAAAACTCCTGAGCAAGTTCTGCTCTGGCATTACCTGAAATACATTTACATTGATCCTCATCCAGGGGGTTGTGTTGGCCCCAAATTTTCTGGGGTTCACTTTACAGCAGCTGTGTCACTCTCCTTTAAGTTCTTGATCATTCAATTAATAGTTGATTGAGGTGCAATTTGACCAGAAGCAATATCCTTCAGTGTGATGCTCTATTAAAGCAAAGCAATGCTGCCAGCATTTGCTTTCATAGAGGTAACCATATTTGAAAATATATTTCAACTACCACTATTTTTCCCCCTTCATTTTCTTATTCTTCCTCTCTTTTGTTTGTTGTTTTAAAAGTTAAAAAGGAAAAGTAACTGCATTTTTTCAGTTTCAACGTCAAATGAGCTGATTTTTATATTGTATAATTAAAAAAGTTGTTAATTTATTATTTGTGTAATGTGGGGTTATATTTGTTTTCTTAAGATGTAATACAATGTGATGAAATACATAACTCAAAAAAAAAAATACTTCCAATAGTGTACTTTTAAAGAATGATTACTCTGATGATTTTGTTTCTGCAGATTTCAGATTGCGTCCAACCTCACCGTGGAGTGTTATGCGTTGACCTTTGGGATCAACACATTTGTAGCCCTCTTACTGCAGACGATTATCACACTCATTGTTGTGGATGAAGCCGCACTGGGATTGGACATTGTCACGCAAGTATGCTGCATTTCCTCAGTGTTTTGTTGAATACACTATAAAAAAAGCAGCATGTGGGGCTCGACTCCCAACTTTAAACACAATGATGCTCGTGAGCCCAGAGGGACATCTTGTGGTCACAGTTAGGCATTACATGAGGATCTGTATGACACACTTGAGTTATGTTTCTGGTTTCTTCTTGCAGTTTATCATTTATGGCAGCTACTATGCTGGCATCTCCGTCCTCTTTCTGATCCGAGGGACCTACACCGCATGCGTATATCGCTGCTCTCCGGACCAGCCAGAAACAAGGGGAAAAGTCCCAGATGTGGAGGTGCTATCTAGTGAACGCTTGTGATCACTATCAATAAAAAGAGTGTGCCAAAAACAATGCTGACTGGCCTTTTCTCTGCAACATTTGACTGGTTAATCCCATTATCTAAAGAGCTGTAAAACAGATATTAACTGATAAGGATTAAGGTCAGGGAAACTTTTACAATCACTGGAACCATGCTGCTCTTTGACCTGGTTGTTGATTGGCAAAACCGGCACATGAGACCCAAAGCAGCTGCAAGTACACATGCCAAAAGCAAGGAGGCAGGCAAACATGGAGAAGGTGAGAATACTGATCTCGGACTGGAGATTTCCCACCACTCTGCTGTGCATCTATGGATTTCTTAGCACAGTGAAACCGCTGGAGCCTTTCCTCATACCATTCCTGACTGGACAAGACAAGAATCTGACCACTGAACAGGTACAAGACCACAGATAAATATATGTGTATATATATATACATATATATATATATATATATATAGATAGATAGATAGATAAATATATGTATATATATATATATATATATATATATATATATATAAAGTAATTGTAGGGTTGTAGTTTATTGGAATATGTGTTTTCTTTACTTGTTTATTGATACATTTTGTTGATAATTACTTTATTGTTGGATAAAAACATCCATTGAGCCACACCCATTCAAATGAAGTCATACACTTTCGCCTGTTCGTTTTCTGAGAAAAACTCGCCTCTGCTAACACCTCAATAAATATTTTTTTTTATTATTTTTCTAAAAGTCAGAGGTTTAGATCCACTAAGATTAAAATGCCTTTATAGAAGCCGAAATGATGCTTGTTACACTTTAATAAGCTTATTAGGTTAATTTTCATTTATGAAAATTAACCTAATATTTATGCTTTAGAATTATTGTTCTTCTGAACACTTCACATTTATCTACTTATTATTTAAAATGGCGCATCAGATAGCAGTTAACTGTATCTCCTCGTCAGGTCAGCAATCAGATTTTCCCGGTGTGGACGTACTCCTACCTGTCTGTGCTGGTGCCGGTCTTCCTGCTCACTGACTGGCTGCGTTACAAGCCTGTGGTGATCTTCCAGTGCGTGATGCTCTTTATCACCACGGCTCTGCTGAGGTGGACGGAGAGCGTGTCGGCCATGCAGGCCATGCAGTTTTGCTACGGGGTGGTCACAGCCAGTGAGGTGGCCTATTTCTCCTACATCTACAGGTTATTACACTGCAGCCGAAAGCACAGTCAGTGTCATGAATTGTGTGGAGTTTGTAAAGTTGGAGACGACCTGACAGCTTAAATATCCCGTTTTGTTTACCAGTGTCGTAGATCTGAAGAGATACCGTAAGGCCACGTCCTACAGCCGCAGTGTCCAGCTCCTGGGATACACCATCGGCTCGGTTCTGGGTCAGCTGCTCGTCAGCTTTGACCTCATGTCCTACAACGACATCCTCGTGTTCACTTTGGGTCTCACAGCCATCGCCCTCATTACCACCTGCTTCCTGCCTATGCCACAGAGAACCATGTTCTTCCACAGGAAACGTTCGGCACACAAAAGACCAGAGGAAGGTGAGAGGAGACACAGAGGGGGATCTGAGGAAGAAGAGCGTGACTCAGAAAATGCAAACACATCCCTGGGAGAGAAAGAAGATGAGATTGTGCAGGGAATTGAGGAAAACGAGGAATCCAAAGAGACAAAAGAGGAGTCATCATTCAGCCAAGTCGCTGTGCAGCTTTGGAGGGATTTCCGCCAGTGTTATTCGTCCAGACAGCTGTTGTACTGGTCGGTGTGGTGGGCGATGGCCACGTGTGGATATAACCAGACTGTCAACTACGTGCAGGTCAGTCTCAAAGCCAACAGAAATTAAATCAATATGAAATTTAAATCAAAGCACTTGGACCAAGGAACAAGAGCTTAATATCAAGGTTGGGTTTTTTTTACCCTAGTTTATTACCTTGACATTAAAACCCAAATGTAGAAACAAAGAAGATTTATTTTTGAAGATGTAGACTTTCTAGCTGGATTAGTATAATTTTAGAATAAACCTGAATAGACACAAATTCAGCAAAGTATGTAGTTTGAGGTGTTACATTAAATATAGGACCCACAGCAATCTCCCTGAGCTTTACACAAACACACCAAATCTCTGTGTGACATCAGGGAAGAATCAATTGTAATCAGCATAGATGTGAAGAAGGCCAAAACAGATCTAGTCCATTCTGGGGGGAAATTTCCAGATTGTAAAATGTGCCGCAATTTTCTGTTCTAACTCTAGTTAAAATTGACTCCAAACAGCATGGAAAAGTTCATCTATCATTGTTTTCATTAAGCATAGAGGTTTAGTTTCCCATACATAAGCAAAAGAGTAACTCCTCAACAAAGACAAAAACCTTGTATTCGTCTTTATATACCATTAAGTATTCCACCCACAACTCTTGTTTTTATGCGAGTATAAATCTAAAAGCTGTGAGTGCAAAGTCTTGTGTATACAACTCTAATTTGTATGACTACGAACACCCATACAGAACACAGTGTACCGGTTGGAGCAACGGCTAGGGTAAAGCATCACAGGTAAGAGATCAATATACAATATACAAACAAGTGGTTGCTCCACCTAGTCCACGTCTTCCGTCATCTTTAAATGTCAGAGTGGGCTGGGTTTTAAAAAGTGTGTTTTTATCAAGTGAGGCTTAATTGAATGGTACCAGAAATATTCCATGCTACCAGATAGTGTCCGAGCAGTCCTCTGTGACTGTGTTGATACAGACATAGCTTTTGAGGTCGGATATGAAATGCATTGCTTTAGACGTAAATGT
This sequence comes from Orestias chungarensis, assembly GCA_032876305.1. Taxonomy (NCBI): domain Eukaryota; kingdom Metazoa; phylum Chordata; class Actinopteri; order Cyprinodontiformes; family Cyprinodontidae; genus Orestias; species Orestias chungarensis. The sequence continues at coordinate 1,299,704 of JAVLVB010000475.1, forward strand.
GATAATTTTGTCCGGATTTACTAATCTCTGCTTATAACTGGTCCAGGTGCTGTGGGAGCATGTGCAGCCTTCTCAGAACTTCAGTATTTACAATGGAGGCGTGGAGGCCACATCGAACCTGTTAAGTAAGCCTAAATAAGTTGGGATAAAATATACCATCTTTTTGTTGATCAAATTTCCAAATTTGTATTCAATCATTTGTGTGTTCCAGGTGCAGCAACTGCCTATGGTATAGGCTTCACAGACGTGAGATGGGAGCAGTGGGGGGAACTGGCTCTAGGTGGTTTCTCAGGACTAGGGGCCGCTGCCTTATTTGTCATGACTTTCAGTGGAAACATTTGGGTCTGCTACAGCACATACGCCATCTTTAAGTGCCTTTACATGCTGCTGATAACAATCGCAATGTAAGACTTTTGTTGGTTTCATTAAGGGCTCAAATTTTACTGTACAAATGCTGCATCGATAAAGAGAAAAAACAAAACAAAACTTCTATTCCTACAAGGTATCAAATTGCAGCCGACTTGTCGATGGAAAGGTACGCTCTGGTGTTTGGGGCCAACAACTTCGGAGCTCTTCTTCTCCAGACAATCCTCACTTCCGTTGTGGTCGACAGCGCGGGGCTGGGCCTTTCAATTATTCCTCAGGTAACCTTGATCACAAGACAGGAACTCTTTAAGATTCTACTTGTATTAATGCACCTTTGTGTGTGTGTGTGTGTGTTTCCTTTGGCAGTTTATCATTTATGCCAGCTACTTCTCAGTGATCTCTCTGGTTTTTCTACTTCGGGGAGTATTTAACATCTGTAAGGCAAAGAGAAGCATAAAGGAGCAGTTGTCGGTGAATAGAAAGCAACCTGAAATCTTTGAGGAACACAAGTTCTGACTTTTTTTGTTTGTCTTGTTGCTCCAAATTGTGAAACTTTTTTTTTTTTTACCTAAAAATATACATGAACATATATTTTTCATGCAGCTTAATTAAAAAATAAAGTAAAAATCATTGCTTTATAAAAGGTTTCCCAATTATTATCATTTTTTTTTACTTGACAGTTGCGTATTATTTGGTCAGGCAATCACCTACTAAAGGTGCTGTATTGTGCTATTGGAATGTTAAATTTAAGAGCGTTCAAGCTTGGGACTTTTGAAGAGATCGACTGCAGCTGGAGTCAAAGCTTCAAATAAACCAACGCACAGACATATCTATGACATGGACTACAACTGATGCTTTCCTTACGTTAAGACACACTCCTACACTGTGATGAAAAATCTTTAAGATGCTGATGTCATTTTGTAGCAGGAGTGGGCATCTCCCCAGACTTCCAAAAGTAAGAGTGTTACATTTCTGAATGGAATTACTGAAATGATTTTAGTTTCCCCATCATCTTCTACTTTATTGAGAGGCACCTCTACATTCATAAATGAAAGCTTAAGTCATTTCATCTTACTTAAAATTATTTTTTAATATATATTCTGTATATTTACACATTAACTTAAAGTTCTTTAAAATCCCATGAAAGTGGTTTTTCAGTCCATCAGTCATGACCCCTTCCCACGTGGATCCGTGGTTCACGCTCACTCAAAAATGTTGGGAAATATTTCTCCTGTCAGCAGGGAGGGAGACGGCAGAACAGCGCGTCCGCCGTTCTGATGCAGCATTCACTGGTTTTCAGTTTTTCGACAACTGAACGGTGTCTTAGTAAGAACAATTTACCCCAAAAGTTTCAGCACAAACAGTTTAGTTCTTTACAAATACAGAAACTGGCAGTACCCAATCAACAGCCCTGTATTAACAAATCTTATGTTATACAAATACTGATATGCACAAGAGCTAACGTCCTAAAGGAGAATATGTACAGAAATGCAGCATGATGAAAGATATACTGTATGCAATAACTTAAGTTTTCAGCCAGTTTGATTATACATTGTGGCTCATGGCCAGTTCACAGGTTAAACAGAGGCGAGAGGTTTAACCTCTCCCTCAGCACACATCCTCTCTTCCATTTGTAGTCACAGAGACCTTCAGCGCCTCAGTCTTGCACATTGTTTTAATTTGTGACAAACTGCGATTGTAAATAAGAACTCTTACAAACATTGTGTGTTTAAAGCTACTGGTGAAACGAAACAGTGCAAAAGGTGCAAGCGCGCCAGTTGTTGACCCTGTAGTGCAGCGGACGAGATGAATCGCTATAAGAAGGGGTTGGTTGATGAGCCTCCAGCGGGATACTGCGGGGGTGGAGCTCCGCCCTGCGATAAAAAAAACAGAGAGTGCAGATAAAACATGAATTATTCAAGACAACATGGAAATCACTACCGAAATGTTCATCAAATTATAAATGAGTAATTAAAAGGAAACTCTTGAAAACAACCTTTAAGCAAGTTTTAACTTTTCATTAAGATCAGATTTTAACAAATATTTCTGTTGGTCTAATGTAATATTGCAATACTAAATTATCCTTGCATTACTTCAGTTCACAGAAAAAATAGCAAGGAAAACAAGAGGAAAAAATCTAACAATAAAATAAATTAGCCTATAGGTTATATTTGGAAAATTCACGTAGTTTAACAAAGCTTATTGATTTGCATTACCCACTTTAACACCCATTTTACAAATAAAATTCCTGCCAGATTTGATTTATCTACTAAAGAGATATTGCCATACTAACCAGAAAGGGGTTGCTAGGGACCATGGTAGGTGCCACTGGCTGTCCAAAAGGAGTCACAGGCTTTGTTTGACCAAAGACTGGGAATCCTCCACCTAAGAACATTTTAGTGAAATTGGAGCATTTAGGTATACTGTAACAAAGATTGATTAGGTGATTTCAAACACACACACACTCACCATTGGGTTGTTGGGGAAATGCAGGAGGCTGAGTGAAGGGGGGCTGGCCTGGAAACGGTTGCTGGAATGTTCCACTGAAGCTGGTAGGGAGATTGTAGGCGGCAGCGTTTACGAATCCCGCTGGCATACTCATGGAGCCTGTGCCGAAAGAGGCAGCTACACGGCAGAAAGCAACAACACGCAACACTCAGGATGGTTAAAAGGTCAAGACAACTGCTTTCTGGTTTAAATACGATTTATTTTCAGCACAAAAACCCCATGCTTATGAGACATAACAACACACAAACAGGAAAGTATACCAATATGTGATTTACTGTTTGGAAAACTGGAGGCACACAGTCAGGACTACAAACAGTTCAGACAAACCCAAAAGGTAACAAGGATTTAAAAAGAGAAAATATCTAAACTATAGTCAGTAAAGGGATAAGTCAAAGTGGATTACTACAATTTAATGTTTTGGTGTTGCTTCCTTTTGTTTACCCTGAATATTGTTTGATTTAAAGAACAGGAGCTCCAGTGAATGATGGTTTCACCACCATTTATGTATGGTGCATTTTGAATATATTTACTATAAAATACAACAATGTGGTCCAAACGTTTAACTTTGGTTTTCTCATCTTTGAATTTAATTTTGGAAATCCAGAAAATTAGGTTTAGCATCTAAGCATCTGTGACTGTACAGGTTCAAACTGGGATCAAACTAAATTTGCTGCCATTTTGTGCTATTACATGACACACATTCAACATCCATTTCACGGATTTCATGACCCTGAAATCAAGAAGACAAGAGAGTTAAAGCCTTTCTGAACTGATACCAAAGGCAGTTCACTCTTGGCGCTTGCCTCAGAAAGTGAAGCAATCTGAGAAACTGCCAAGGGAAAAAAAGTGGCATAAACCCAGCAAGCCTGGAGCTCTCAATGGTTCACCATTTCCAGCTTTGCTTCAAACTCAGCATTAGATCTGCCGACGCTGCTTTTACAATGATTCAATTGGTGCTATTAAGACACTCACTCCGCCAGTTTCACTCTCCATTTCTACCTTCAGCTTTGGTTATTTTTCAAATAAATTAGGAGAACTGATCAACTGGGATGCATAGAACCACGAAGCTGTGCACTGGGACGCCTTTATTTTTGCAAAATATATTTTATAAAAAATTGTTACCGTTATTTCTTTACTAAATGACCAACTGTAATCAATTTTGAAAATTGGATCCTTAGCTATGTTTACATGCAAAAAATTCCTTGATCAGACTGAAATGTATTCTGATTTAATAATGTATTGTTTACATGGCCACGAATTAAATCTATCCGATTATGACATGCATTTACATGCGCTCGCCCTTTTGAATTTTCCCTTAAAAAACCCCAAAATGGAACAAATAAAAGTTGTACTTCAGTCCGTATTACACAAATAAAAAAAACTAATTGTTGGTTTCTGATTGTTCAGAATGGAGCCATGCCAGGTTCAATCAACAGATATGACAGCAATGCGATTATTTTGAACTCTTTCAGTGTTAAGAGATGTATCACCAAAAGATTAGTTTTCCTTGCCTGACATGGCTGAAAGCACTGAAAGCAGAAATAGGCCACGGTCACGTTTGCCATAATCAGAATGACATGAACAAGTGACATGATACACGCTGTTCAGTTTATCAACAGGCTTAAACCATCGTTCTTTTTTGGCATTCGGCAAAAATCTAAATCAGGGTTCCCACTCTTTTCGTGAAATTGTTTTCCAGGACTTTTCCAGGACATTTTCAGGACTTTTCCAGGACATTCTCAGAAGCACGTGGTCCTGAGAATGTCCTGAGTGAGACGTGGCCCAAGACTACCTGTTACCCGTCACTACCACAAAGCGGTCGTCCTGGTCGCTGTGGCTCTGCTAAAACCAGAGATGGATTTCATCTCAGAGAAACACCTCACACTCAATATGAAGCTATACAGCAATACTCTTGAACTGAAAGTTGCTAGTTTTGGTGCTTCTTTGGAGAAAATAAATCTTTACTTGGGTCTGAAAATTCGGTAAATCTTCCAACAAAGTCATATGGAAACACTGGGCAGCAGAACTGCACTAAGGGAACAGGCAATCCGATTGGTTGGTAGCGCCACGTGGGGCACTGTGCCGGCTAGAAGCTCAATGTCGCCCATTAAAAGCAGCTAAAAACAGACGTACATGCGTAAAATGTTTAACCACTTTGGGTTCAGCCTCAAGGCAGAGAGAAGCAGAGGGAGGAAAAATAATTTTCCAGGACAACTAAAGCTTTTCCAGGACATTTCACTTGTTTTTCTCATTTTCCATGTGCTTTCCATGAATGGAATATTGGTCAGCCATTTTCCCGGACGCGTGGGAACACTGTAAATCTGGCAAACATATTACTTACTGTCTCTTTTTAGCATATTATTACGAAGATAAAATATATATTTCACCAGCAGAAAACTTTGACAAAATTAAATACCCTAAATCCCTGTAAATCAATTTTTAACAGAACAGAAGGGGATCTTTTTTTAATAAACAGTTGAATTTTCATCTAATTAAGAAATAGATTTATGCCAAGAAGTATAAGTCACTCATAGTTCACAGCACACGAGTACATAAGTAAGCAAACACCTCACACAACCTACCAAGGATGGGGGTATAACCCTGCCAATGAAGGGCCCTCATCAAGCCTGTCCAGCACCATAAGAATTATCAGTACATCTCAAATCCTGCATTTAACAGATTACCTTATCCTGTGAGAAGAGAATGTAAACACTGGTGCCAGTCTAGAGGATCTCTTTGTATCTAAGATTTTCTTAGTGTTCATTCAATTCAGAACTTTCCTTTGTGCTCCAACAGTAAAATTATCTTCGGCGAACTCGCTGAAGTATTTACTTGCTGTAAAATTATACAATTTGCATAAAGAACTTGATCCCAACATCTACAGGATTCACAGATACTTGCACAAGAACAGACCTGCTGCAGCTGCCACACTCGCTGCTCTGCCGTTGCATTGGAATGGGTTGGTGGCGAGTGCTGCAGGGGCGACGCCAGGAGCTACAAACGGATTAGTTGATGGCGCTGCTGCAACAAGAACGTCCGATATGTGAGAGATGTGGTAGAAAAGTTAAAAAAAGGCCTCATTTTTAAAACAGCTGGTTTCCAAAGGTGTTTGAATATGACGAAATATGAAACATTTCTATAAATTTGTTGCCATAGTTTATCATGTGATGATATACACAAAAAAAAAAAAAAAATGAATCACTTACCTCCAAAACTCTGAGGCATACCGGGCATGACTTGCTGTGCTTTTGCGGAGGCCACCGTCTCTGAGTCAAAAACATTACTGTAATAACAGCCAAGAAAATGAGCCCCGTGTGAAAAACAAGCGCATTTTTTTAAAGATTGCATAAAATCTAAATTCCTAATACATTGATTTTCTTCAAAAACTATTACCGGTTTCACTTCTATGAATGATAGGTTCACATTCTTGAATTATGTTTAAGTAAAAACCTAATCTACAAAATATTGTTTCGTGAATCAAGTGGCTTACAAAAGTATTCACACCCTTCAGCTTTTCCATACTTTCTTTCTTTAAAACTACAAAAATGAATACATTTCATTTCTTTTTTAAAGAACCAACAAAAACAGTTATATAGCTGTGAATTGGAAAGAAAAGCATCCAAATAAAAATAAATAAAAATTTTATAAATAAAAAACTGAAAAGTGTGGAGTGTAAAAGTATTCAGCCCCCCAGAGTAAATACAGTCTTTTAGGGCAAGGGTGCCCACAGTTTTTGAGCTAGCGAGCCACTTAAAAGATGACCAATCCAAAGGGACCTACCACCGCCCCCACCCCAGCCCCCATCGCCATCACAAAAAAAAGCATGACTATTTATTTTATATTATTCTAATCTTTTTTGTATACTTTGTCCTTTTTATCCTCATTTCTTTACTAAATGACCAGCTGTCATCAACTTGTGTTACCCCGGCCTCTAGCTCTGCCTTGGCTAAAACTGGGAGACTTGCTAAGCGACACCGTATTTTGCTAAGGTGGCTAACGCAACGCTAACGTAGAGTGCATGTGTTTGCGTGGTTAAATGCGGTATGTAAATAATAAAGTATCAATGTATTGGGCAACCCTGTTTTAGGGTAAATCTCTACCAATTTTGCATCTAGTTACCCATTCTTCTTTGCAAAACAGCAAAAACTCAGTCAGATTAGATGGTTTGCGAACAGCAGTTTCCAGATTCTGCCACAGATTCTGGATTGGGTTAAATCTACATTAGGTTTTAATCCAGGATTACCAAGTACTTAGCTACACCATCAACTCTGACCAGGCTTGTATACAACTGTGTGTCGGTCTTTCACATTTAACTCCAATGAAATATGATAATAATTGTGGTTGTAATTTGAAAAGTTAAAGGGGTATAATATTTTGAAAGCCAGTGAATATGTATATATGGAAAAACAAACAAAAAAAACCCACCAATGCAGTTGCATGTAGAAACATATTAAACTTCATCTCAACCATTTGCCTTCCTCATAAATGTGAGCAGCTGGTGTTGAATCTTACCCTTGGGAAGTGCTGGAGGTGTTGTAAACGCTGGTGACAGGAGCTGAGGAGCTGAACACGGTATCAAGCTCTGCGAGGGGGGCATAGCGATCCCCTCCGGCGACACCCGCTGGCTGCTTCTGGGGCAAACCAGTGACTCCTGCCGAGGCCGCAGCAGCTGAGCTGACGCCTCCTGGAATGACGCCTCCTTGAAGAGGAGCACACAAGGAAAGAGCGGGGCTCAGGTTACCTATCACGAAAAAAGGATTTTCAACTCTGAAAGACTTGAGGTCCCATGATGCTGTTTATTTTTTACTTATTAAAAAAAGTGGGGGAAAATTATCAGTTATTGGAAAATTTGTGAGCGTATTTACAGAACATGAACTAAAATCCTCCGTGAACAAACTTAAAAGATACTTCAGTGTCAGAATTTGGACCCTGTATGATAAAAATATGGTGCTAATTAGAGTAGCAGCCTGTGGTCTGGTTTTGGAGCTGGCAGCAAAACTCATCTTTGAATAAAAACAATTTAACCATACTCAACATCCAATATTTGCTTGAAAACTTTAAAATCTCTATCAGTGACAGTAAATAAAGTTCCCTCTTAATTTATGGCATGTGTGAAGGACCCCATTCGGACAAGGAAAAGTAAATCTCTGAGGTTTCAATCCTCAAATTTATCAGTTTTTAAGTTTAATAGTGTTTCTGTTATTGATCTTATTTGATCCTGTTGCCCTGGCAGCTAACATCTACGTATCCGGCAGGGCCACAGAGGTTTACCTTGCTCTGTTTTGGCAGAGCTAAACATATCCAGGTCAGTCAGGGCTGCGTATTTATTGGCGGGACCGTCAGTACTCTGTACAAGGTCTCCGTCAGCTCCTGTGGAGTTACTCTGGGAGGAGGAACTGAAGGATCCAAAGTCAGCACTACGCGATTTGGGGAAGCTGTCAAAATGTGCAAAATCTGCATTTGCTAGCCTCTCTGAGGCAATACCTGCATGGAAGAGAGACATTAAAAATATCTTAAAAAAAAAAAAAAAAGGCTTGAATAGAAATTTCGAGACAAAAGACTGAACAGAATTGTGAGGGAGGAGGAGAATCTGCATGGAAGGTACAGTGTAGGTTGAGCCACCCAGGAGAAAGCCTGAGTCTAGCAATATTTAAAGCAAAGCGAGACTGATTTATAGGGAGCGCAACAGCTTTAGAGGTCAATGTAGAGAGGAGAACGGTTTGTCGAAGGAGTTTTGGATTTTGTGTCCCTTACTCAAGAAATCTTAATTTTAGCGTTTAGCTGAAGGGAAGATAAAAACTAAAATTCTAATTTAAATATGGTGGCAAAAGGGAAAAAAGTATTCTTACAGGAAGTAACAAAAAAGATGTTTCCTCTTTCTTTTGAAAGAGACTAGAAATATTAGTTCATTCCTGTATCAACTATGATGCTTTTTCCTTTCAGCGTTTGTAGGAAAAGATTCACCTTCTTGCTTTAATTTTTAATCTACTGATGCTGTGCTTATAAAAAGAAAACTATTCGGGAGCAAATGGAACAACTTTCCTCCTTTACTTCAAACTTAAAAAAAGAAACGCATTATCCATTGAAACAGAGAGACTTTACTGTATTTATTTAGTTTGCATCATTTGTTTATGTAACTGTGAAGTAGGCAGGGAGTTTCCTGGTCGGTCTGCAGGTAAAGCAGAGAATCAAAACTAAGTTCTCTCTGCTAACGTTTTTGTTTTAGAGCCAAGTTTGTCTAAAAGATCCAGTCAAGAAATTTTTTTTAGTCTACAAAGGTAAGGATTTGCTAGCAAAAATAAACAATTTATCAAATGCGAACATAACTTTAATAGTTCTCTAAAAAGATACAGCTACGATTACAAAGTCTTCATAAACGTTCAGTCCCGGTTGGCTGAGTCAAGATGACTAATGCGAGAAAAGTATTCAAGTGAGCAATTTCTGAGGGAATTGGATGATAAAAGGGGAAATCTTCAACTGTTGTTAAAGATAAAGAGAAGTTAGCTCAAAACCTTTAAGAGCTTATTTAGATGTGTGAGCTAAATTAGTTTATGTTAGAGATGAAACTACGAAAGAAAACCTGTGGGTCACAAACATTGGACTTTCAAACACATAATTTGGACTTTAGTATGTTCCACTTAATGTTTTTTGACAAAGGAGCTGTATAAAGCACCAAAACAATCTAACTATTTTCTGCTGGTGGATTTAGGAGCTTACTACAAAATCAAAAAAATATATTGTAAAATTATGTTTATGCTGTACAGTGAAACAAATAAAACAGTAGTTTGTTTTGTTTAACAGAAGAGACGTGTTTAAGAAAACGGCGACTGTTTTAATACAGAAGGGCTAATGAAGAAAAAGGAATAAGTTGTTGCACAATTGTTGCTTAGTTTGCTTGAACCAACCAGAACATGGCTCTGCTGATTCAGAGTACTCCATTAATAGGTTTGTGTTTTTCCTGGTAATAATCTCCGAGTAGATATTGCAAAAGCACAATTTTATCCAAGAGCCATTTCCTCTGTCATATCCTGTTTTATGGAAAATATGTAAACTGATTTTCTTTTTGGGACAATATAAGAACAAAGTACTGAAAACTACTAATTCGCAATTTTGTGCTCGCGACACTAGTATGTTACTTTGAATAGGTGACGTTGAATGAGCTCAGCGTTAAGTACTAATAGACATTAGGTGCATACATTATATTCCAGATAATAAAATATTGCCTTAAAGTATATTTTTTTGCTGACAAGAAAACAAGCAATCAAAATCACCCAGAATTCCTACACGTACACAAAAAGCAGTAATGTATTGGGAGACGAGTAACATCGAGAAACAGGGAAACCAAACACCGTTATGAGGACAGGCCCAGAGAGACTTACTGTGTGAACTTTGGAGAAGCAGAGCGGTAAACTCACCAACACTCAGGGTGGATGAGAGCAAAGTGAAGGCTGGCAGACAGAAATCATAGGGAGGGAAAGAAATGGTGCCATAAACAGCAAAAGATGACAGAACATTAAAAAAACTGAAAAAGACAAGGTGAAAATAAAGCTGTTGATGTAAATTAACTGCTTCCGGTACAAACACAAGATGGACAGATAGTCGCTGCGTGAGTGGAGAAGACGCTGATGCAAATTAAAAGAGGTATAACACAAAATGGCCGACAGAACAGGTCACACTGAGACAATCAATGAAAATGTCCAGTAGAGGGCAAAGCAGCACAGAAAAGCTTCCTGAAGCAGGTTTGTCTTTGTGAAACTTTGCAAGTATAAAAAAAGGGTTCATTCTTATTCTCCTTAAAAATAAAAATAAAGAGCGCAGTCGTTTTACTTCATATGCATAAGTTGTTAAGAAAGGATGCTGACTGATCGTTATGGTGGAAATGAGCTCGTTCTACCTGCATTCGGAGGCTGAAATGAGGCCTGGGGTGGAGGGTTGCTCCCAAACGTGTCAAAATTTGCAAATCCTGCACCCGTGCCGACATTCGGTGCGGCTGGAGGTGGTGATGAAGTGATGGATAGAGGAGCAAAAAAAGGACAAAAAAAAGGTGAGGGGAGAGGTGTGGATGGATGGACACAACATCTAACAACAAATGTGACTGCAATGGATAAAGATGAGATACAGACATTCAACGTGTTTGCAGTGATTCAACAGGCATAGCGAATAATCAATGTGCATGTTTCAGTGTTTTCAGTACGAAAGATGGTAAAATAAAATTGCCTGAAAAAATGGTGAGATGGTGAGCAGTATTTGGCACTCGCCCAAACCGCTAAAAGTGCAGACGTCTGCTTTTATGTCCACGGTATCACAGCGCTTTACTAGTCAGCAAAGTTGCCTAACCTAAACCCCATATGGAGTGTCATCAGCAGGAAGATGTAAGACCACAAAGGAAACCATGCAGATGACCTGGTGGCTCCTATTAAAGAAACAAGTGTTTCCTTTACACATCAGCAGAGCGACAGGCTGATCAATTGCCTGTCACGCAGCATAAACGCAGTAAATGAACCTTTGAGCAAGTATGCAGGGCATTTACTATGCAGCACAAGTACATAAGCTTTTAATAAACATTTCTGTATTAACCGTTTGTTCATTATTCTTAAATAATATTCACATTTTTATTCTATTCTTGTTTCCCAGCCCATTATTTTCTTCTTTAACGAGTAAAACTGCGTAAGTGAGCCTCAATCTTCACGGTGCAGATTGTTTATCTCATCTATAACCAGCGGTGATACATACTGCCCTACAACAGTGCAGTATGATTTTGTAAAGAGGATTTTGAACAAGAAAGAACCGTTTAAATGTTGTTGTTTTATAATGTTACCAATTCCTCTTTTTGTAGAAGCCCAGCAGGAACAGCATCTACTAAGAGAAATGCTTTTTAGGAACCTTTAACTATATAAACTCTGTGGTTCAAGTATGAGAGGGAATAAAAGAAAACCCTGTGACGCAAACTTTTTGGTATCTGGTCAAAAACAACATGGCTAGAGTACAAGCATAAAGAAAACGAATAGAGAACGGTTTAATAAAATGTTTTCTCTCTTGCTCATGCATGCAACCAGAGAGAGTAACATTTTTTGAAAACATCTTGTTCACTATGGCAGAAACAATCGGTCTGCTCTTTACAAAAAGCTAGACTTCAGTTGTGTTTAAAAAAATTAAAGCACAGATTTTTTCTTTTTTTATGTTATCTCATACCCATGGCAGTGGGAAAACAGTTCAAACAATAAAGTAAACACTCAGAGCATATTACCAAGATGTCTGGTTTATCATTACTATTAATGGAAAACTAAGTACAACATATTAGTATGACCAGTTTCTTTAATATGTGAGAGAAATATTATCTAACCTATTTATTCATTAGATATGTTGACCAAAAAAGAAGAAAAAACCTGCTGAACTCAATGATTTAGATTCTTACTTGCGTGGCTGTTGAAATGTGCAAAGTTAGCAAAACCGGAGCTGGCGGCTACGTTCACGTTGGCTGGGGCTGCAAAGATGTCTCCGCCCAGGTCACTGAGGAGGTCGAACTTCTTTTCATGGAACTGCTGCTGATGGGATTGTCCACGGCTCACCACTGGAGACTGGCGAGGGACGAGAAACAAATGTAGAAGGAAAATTATTATTCATTATCCACATATGACACAACATTAGAGAAAATGTTTTTATTTTATTTTGCCGGAAACAAAATAATAGGGACAAAACAAAAGATCAACTATGTACTTTGTTACATAACTTTTGTTGTCAATGACAAATGAAAAATGTGCAACTCAGCATTCTTTTTCCTCTAAAAAGTTCTAGTTTGCTTCAATCTGACCGCACGATGTTCTCGTAATCCTCTTCTGCAGGTTGCGCCCCCTCTTTTCAAGCTTGCGAGCTACTCAAATGATGACCAATCCTAAGGGATCTACACTGTAATTTGCTAAGGCAACTATGGCAAAGCTAACGTAGAGTTAGCGTGCTTGCGTGCATAAATGCGCATCAGTTTGCTGCCCGATATGTGAATCAAAAGACAAATGGAAAGAGGGACACGGCCCTCTATTTCCTTTAATGACGCGCGATCGTCACATGATCGGTCGACGTATTGGGCACCCCTGCTCTTCTGTATAATCCATATGCTGTGTGGTAAACATCAGACGGCCTAGACATGTACTGGCCGGACACAGGTCCCTCTCTGCGTTCGTGTTACTGATGGTTTCCTTCGTTACTGTGTTCCCAGCTCTCGGCAGGTCGTTCATCCGGTCCGTCTGTGTGGTTCTGGGATTTTTGCTCACCGTTTTCATGATCATTTTTGACCCAACGCGATGAGATATTACCTGGGGTTCTAGATCGAGGACGATGATTTATTCACACCCGCCCGTTTGCCTATTCCAACCTCGTGTAGGTCTATAGTTTTCTTTCTGGTGTCCTTCGACAGCTCTTTGGTGATAAAGTACAAATCATTTCTTTAAAAATTCTACTATGTGATTTCCTTGATTTTTGTTTTAGTTTTAGACTTCTCTCCTCTGTCTAAGTAGGAGAACTTCAGTGGAAGACTAAATACTTTTCTGGCCCACTGTAAATATTCAAAAGCATTAGCCTTGCCGACCCTCCTGTAATATTCATTCTGGGAACAAGTGGCCAATTTAATTATTAGAGACTAATTTGGAAGAGTATGCAGAGAGAGGAAAGCAGGATGCACAAATTATAGGCAGAGATCGAGTCAATGGCCTCACCCATCAGTTTTGGGAAATTGATTGAATTAATCACTAGACTGGGCATGCAGGTAATAAATCTGTCATTTATAGATCTGGATGAAGCTCTTCCCGAGTTCTCGGAAACAGCTGAAATGTCATCAGCAGGAAAACCTTAATGACTGCAAGATTCAATTTCTAAGTATTTTTTTCTGTGGGGTTATAAGTAATAGAAAGTAATCAAGGACCTCCAACGTAAGGATGTCGCTTGAGCAAAAGATGCATTTTGTGTCAATAGCAGATGAATTGTAAACATCTGTACAGGATACATCTTTCACAAAGATCAGTTTGTGTGTGTGCGTGTGTGAAATTGTTTACCTGATTGGGTGGGGTATTCTTGGTCAGGTGCAGGGTGGGGGCCGAGTCCCCCAGCAGTGATTTGAGCGGCCTGACCTCCGGGGTGCTGTTGGCGCTGCTGTTTGATGAACCAGAGATGGAACCATGTACGGACGCCACAACTTTGGCTTGTTCGGGAGGTACGGACCTTAGGAGACAAAAGACGGATGCACTGGATTATAATACTGATCCAAACCAAAATACACAATAGAAGAAAAAACTAAATCTAAATTGATCGATTTTTGGAAATTTAGCTGGATATTATTGAGTAGTAATTGATAAGATAATACCTTTTTTTAAATGTTTAAGGTACATTTATTAAGGTCATGATTACTGGACAAATAAACAGTAAAGCACTATTAATACTACAT
>JAVLVB010000475.1:1319516-1340351 GCA_032876305.1 Orestias chungarensis
ATATATATATATATATATATATATATATATACATATATAAACAGGAAAAGGGATCTTAAGTTTCACGTTTACACTGGAACGCTGTTGTTGTGGACAAAGCCTAGTGTCTCGTGAAACACTAGACAAGGTTGCTAAATTATTGACAGGTGTTAACTTTCTCAGAACTTTTCAGCTCGCTCGTTCCCGTCTCGTTCATGTCAGTTTGACTCACTGTTAGCAAAGCACACAAGAGATAAGAGGCAGCGTGGACGAAGGAAAAGGTAACCACAATGTACTCCATATTATACAAAAACAAAACGAGAGAGAGAGATGTTTGCCAGCTTTTGTGTAATTATCACAAAAAAAATATATAAAAAGTTTATCAAACAACCAAAACTGGATAAAAGCAACCATTTCTGAGTTGATGTCATAAAAGAAAAAAAACAAAACTTTCACCAATCTGTCTTTCTCGTCTTGACTCTTGAATGGCAAAATTGGGGAAGAAGAACATGCGACAAAGTTTGATCAAACAACCTTTCCGAAACAGAACAAGTGAAAAACTCTGTGCTATGATGCTTCAGGGCCCTGAGGAAGGACAACGATAAGATACTATTCTAGTAAAGATTAAACATGGTCAGAAACAGGCGAAATGTCCCTTTGGTCAACCCCTCTACTCCATTCGATCCCGATAAAGGGTTTTGTTATAAGTAGTATCATCTTATCTGTTGGGTTTAATCGTGTTCTCTGAATTATAGATGATTCTGTTTGCATTTATTTAGCTAGCTGTCTATTATTTGATGCGAGACCAATGTAAGGTATGATAAAGGTGTCAGGTTGAATGGCATCCATGCGCTGACACAGTGTGAAGGTCCTTTACACCCACACATGTGCCGTCTCACAAAAAGGTCAGCGGCTTCGGGTGTTTTGCTCGACGGGAGATTCAAACTTCAGAAGCAAAGTGAACGACAGGACGCCTCTGCCATTGCCATTGCAATTCTGCAAACATCAGCAAAGTCCATTCCACATTTCCTCACAACCAGAAGGCTGCTCTGTTTCTCCACATGCGTACGGAGAAGCACCGTGTGTTAGAACAGTATCACATATTGCAGAGTGAAATAATTATGACCTTGTCTCTACAGAGAACTCGGCTCATTTGCAAACTGAAACAGCTCCAGGGTGAGAGAAACTGGCAACACCAAGTCTCATATGAGCGGAGGAGCTTGGAGGAAGCCTAAAATAGCAGATACAGAGAAAACCCTCAATACCAAACCCAAGGTAAAAAAAACTATAACGCTAAAGCTAAACTGAATGCTTTTTTGCATAAGCATTAGCCCACTTGTGCTGACTGTGTTTTGTTTAAACGCCATTAAAATATAAAACGCATGGTTTTTATTATAAAATTTGCGTGTGACATTCGGCGGTCTTTATTCGCCGTCTTGTCGCCTTTGTATCCCTGCTTGTTCAGGCCGAGCGGGAGGGTTCCTTCCTGCTGCCCAGCGGTTTTCCAGAAGGAGACATTGTAAGTGGCGTTCCTCCTGGGAAGGTCCCCACCTTCACCAGGAATGTGTTTACATAGCAGACTCCAACACCACCCATTAAATAACCACAACTAAAAAGAGGAAATTGGTGGTTATGAGAGCGAAAAAAAACAAAAAACAACACAGTGGTTTTGTCCCTGCTGTCACCTCTAAAGAAGTCACAACCATAAAACTGTCCAAACTGTAACTGAAAACAATTAAACAGAATTAACTCATTAAAAAATTAAAACTTTTTAAGCATCTTTTGGATTCTATGTGCAATAAATGTGCATATAAACATGTTTATAAAAAACTTTAAAAATATACAACGCTGCTGCGTAATTCAACTTAATCAATAGCTTTCAATGGTACGTTTAAGAGACAGGGCTTTTTTGCGCATAAAGAATTTTTAATAAATGTATGAATGAAGAAAGCTTTCGTTTCTTAAATAAATTATTAAAGTCAAATTAAAAGAAAAGACATCTTCAGTTACACATTTTTTTTGGTGAGGGGATTAGAGAATGTGATTTAAATTGGTTAACTTGGCTATTTTTGTATTGTTTGTAGTGTTTATTCTTTTAGTTATTTTTGAAGCTGACTGGACCTGGTGTCGAAACCATATATAAATATATATATATATATATATATATATATTTTAAACATAAGGCCTAAAGCAGCCTGATCATCTCCTACTTTTAGCGCACGCTGTGTGCAGTAAAAGGAGTTGAGAGAAGCTGACGGTTGCCAGGTTACTCTTGGGTGTGTTTTTTAATGGCAGAGCAACTTTTAAAACTACAATATTTAGTTTGTTTCTGATGAAAAACTTAAAACCACACACTTTTTGTTCTTTTGGACTCTCATACGCCAACTGTTAAGGCAGCTGATAAAGAGGCACACTTAACGGCACCAAAGTACACCTCAGGCTTATTTCTGAAATCTAGCCTATTTAACATGTAACTTTGTGGTCATGGACTTTTTTTTGCTCAGGTAACAGCCCTTCTCCTCCTTTTGGAGGCGTCCATCTGCCATTTTTCCACTTATCTAACTTGAAATAAAACACCGTAGTAAAATTTGCAGTACAGCTGAACATGCAGGCTGCAACAAAGTCAGCACTTAGCTTTTGCACTGAAGTTGCGCACAGAGTCTGCGTGTCCTGGCACACTCAGTCCAAGTTTTGAAACTGAATGCTGCTTGTATGAAACACAAAGTTGACCATCTTTATATCCTGTTATTTTGACTTAACAAATTAAAACAGAGTCCTTAAAGGGGACAGACCTGCTGCACACTGTGTCCTTTCCCCCCGGGTTCATCAACATTTACCTTCCTGGCAACTCATGCCCGGGTCAGACCTGCTCAGAATCCCGTATCGACATGTGACACATTTGATAGGTGCACAAGAATTTGCACTCCTTCGAATTGCAAATCATGTCATGTCATTGACTAGCAGAAATATATATATATATATATATATATATATATATATATATATATATATATATATATATATATATATATATATATATACACGCACACTTTTTTTTAGGGGGGAAATATCCGTAGATGGAAATCAATTTCAGCCTGATCGTAAATGCCTTCTCTTTGTCGCTCTGAACAACTAAAAAACAGAGACAGACATTGACCCGCCATCCCAGCCACTTCCTGTTGCACACAGGCCTCACATATTGCTGAAGTAGCAGGCAAGTGGGGCTGAACCACTTCCTGAGCCCACAATCACAACCAGGGTGAAGCACGTCTCAAGCAGACAGGAAGGAATGTACGAAGAGTTAGCTCAAACTCTTGAAGGTTGATATTGTATTATAAGTTAAAACGAAAAAAATTCAAGTCAACCCAGGCGTTACTGTTATCAGTTACCACACCACACCTGAAATAACAATGTAAGCCAACATATTGTTTGTCATACAGACTCACAATACAGATTCGTTGGAATAGATGTTCTTTAATTCCTTGCATGTTCATTAGAGTAAAACACAACCTAAACATAAATTCCTAACACAAAATGATGGAATCCCACATGATTTAAGGGGTTTAATGTTTAATGTTACTGCCTATTGTTGGGAACATTATTCTGTAGCAATATATTTGATTGTCCAAATCACCAACTAGAAAGCGAGGTTGCCATGAATTGCTTTATAACTTTGGATTTTTGCTCTGCTGCACAGACAATATTACCCTTAAACATGACATTGTAACAGCTGGGTGAAGGTGGTATATCTGAAACTGGAGATGCCTGACTATACAAGGCTTTAATTGAAGAAGAAAAAACGGCCTATTACAGTGTAATAGTTTATTTGATATGTTTTTCAGCTTTGCAGACTTAGGATTGTTTATAAAGTACACCGACTGGCTAATTCAATTGCAACTGCAGGATGGATTCTTGTCAGAAGGGCTTTAAATGGTGAGAGGTGTGCTGAAGCTGATAATGGCATAACCCCTGTTGAAACAGTTATCTGTAATACTACAACACTGACACGCCCAGGTATACATTTTTACAACAAAAAAAAAAAAAAAAAAGGATTTTTCTTATACATAACTTAGATAAAAGGCTCGAGATGTGACTCTATATGGAGCACCCTTAACTTAACAGCCTCTGCAGGCTTATCTGCAGCCTACAACTGCCACATAAGTTCCCTGGTTAGCATTGTGGGCTAATATGACCTAGCATAGCGGGGTGCTCGCCCTTTCACTTCCATTGTGGGGACGCTGACAACCTGCGTACCCCGCCCAAAAAAACACCACAGCCAGGGAAAGCGAAGCAGCAAAACACCCGACCTATTTCCGTATGTGTTGTTGTTTCTTTTTTATACGCTAGCCTCAGCTAACGGCTCGGCTTCGCTCGTCTTTTGAAACGCGACATCGTTCACGCAGAAGCGGCTCCAAACGTCTGCGTGCCGCTTTTAAATACTCACAGGATGCCGGAGCAGGAGGTACAGACGAAGGAACCCACGGTCATGTTGGCGTAGGTTGGGCCGCGCTGGTCGCAGTCGAAGCACTTTCTGTTGGGAGGCAAACTCGTCATTTCTCTCAGCATCTTGAGATGCTTCTCCTCCTGTTTTCGTTTCGCGCTCGCCGCCATGGGGGAAAGAATTTCAACACGCGCGGTTGGACGAGAGGCTGGGATGTCAGAACTACAACTAAAACAAAGGGCTGCGCTGCCTCACGGCTCGCCGACTCGCTGCTAATGCCAGACAGGGTGGGCTCTGTTGTCAGGGGCGGCCTTCAGTCTCCCCGGACAAAGAGTTTCAGGATATTCGCCAGGGGAGACAAGAGAAGTTTACGTCGTCTCTTTCCGGTTTGGCAAAAAATAAATAAAAAAGAGCTTGTTATTCCCTATCTTGTATTTATTAAAAAAAATAATATTCATAACTGTTTTGATGTTAGATAAATGTTTTTATTTAATAAGTTTTTATTTTTTTTAAATGCTATGATGTGGCTGTTAGCTTTAAAATGTATAATGTAATGTATAATATAGAGTAATTGGAATTATCTCTACTACTCAGTATTTGTATGTTACTTATTTTCAACTGTAATGTGGGGGTTTATGTAAATGTTTGTTCAGGTAAACCTCGAGGTCAGACTTTGAGTTTAAAGGTTCTATCTTGCATGAAGAATCTTTGACAATCGTAACAGTTTTAAAATAAACTACCGCCATCTCGTGGACTACGAGACTTACTGCATGAAAAAGGTACAGGCTATTCAATAATAATAAAAATTATAAGTTTAACAAGCTTTTAGTTGTTAAAAGGGCAATCGTGTTTTATTGTTTAGAACGTTTGCTAGTGAAAAATAAGAGTGGGCTCTCAGTGCAAATGTATTCACCTTTGTCTCTTGTCACACTTGTCATTTCAGTTACAAGACAAATAATTTCATATATATATATATATATTTGTGTGTTCTTTATTGTGGTACATCTAAATACAAAGGTGTACCCAATGTTTTTCAGAGTTCACCGAGATACTATATCCAGAAAATAGCCAGTTCATCAACCGAACCTGCAGACCTAAGAGACAGTCGCCCATTTAAAACGCCAGACCAAGCAAGAAACGTATTTATCAGCTATAGCTGTAAATCCTATTGAAACTGATTAAAATCTAGGTCTGTTAAGAGGCTCCATAGGAGTTGAAATTGTGTCGAGGTTTTATCTTCTACCATCAGAATGCCCCCATACAGCTACAGCAAAAGCTAACATCAGTTAAAATAATAATGTAAATACTTGAAAATTGATATTTGGATCATCTCCAACCAACACAACCTTACTTGTGGCACTTAGCACAACAGAATCAGAGGAAACTGCAAGACCTACAGCTACAATAAAGATATTAACATTTGGGAGTGGAATTTAAGCAAATGTTTTTTCAATCTTTCAATTCACGTATGAATCCTTTCATCATGAGGTGTTTTGTGCCTGTAAAACTTAGATCGTATAGTAAAAATAGGTAAGAATTGAAGGAGGTGGAAAACTTGTAAATCACTCGTCAGTTATTCATGTTCCATATTTGTATTACAAATAAACATTATTTGGCATGTAAAGGCTTTAGAAATAGTAAACAGAGACCCTTATGGCAAGTAAATACAGAGAGAATTAACAAAAGCATATTATGCATAGTCAAAAGTAATATTTATTATGCGTTACAGAATACAAAGCACCTACATTATTTACAAGACACTCAAATGCCTGGTTCATTTCTCGTAATTTAATTATCCTCAGCGCACTTTCACACTTCTTAGGTAAAACGAATGACCTCTGGTGCTTTTCTGGTCGGTCGTCATGACAACGGACTCACGTTTAGATGTAACCTGTTGAAAAGCCTGTACTACGTAGTAGCTGCGACTTTGCCCCAATTAATTAGTCAGTTGCTACTGATTGACCGAAGTAACGTCTGCTTATGCTGCTGTTGTGGGGAGAAGTCAAAGGGTCTGCAGTTTTCGGTGAAGCCATAAAGTTTGCGTAGTGCCACGCGCGCTGCTTCCTCCTCAGCTCCAACAAGTGTCTCTCCTGGACCTTGAGCCAGGAGTTTCTTATCGCTAGATTAACAAGAAAACACACGAAACATTTGTATAACACATATGAAATGTCACTATTTTAAGTTTATACATTTTGTGTGTGTGTGTATATATATGTGTATATATATGACAGCATGCTTGACTGCATATGTACCTGTACAAGCCAACAAAGTAGAGTGGCAGGACGGTACTGGCTCCAGCGGCCCTGATGAGGCGAGGTTCTGGCAGAGGAGTGTTTCTCTTCGTGAGCTCCTCCACCAACAGTCCCATTGGATTCACCACGGTCCACATATCAAACAAGTCCTTTCCTATCAGCTGCGTCAGTAGGAAATCCTGTGGGGCAGCAGAATCAGGATGAAAAACATTCTACAGTAAAAACAAAAAACCGACTTCAGATATTTAAGGTTATCTTACCCTGAGGAAGAATGCAGCTCGCTCTGCCCCGCTGCTCTCCTCCAGGGCTCCGATCACCGCCATGAACGTAGAAGACAGCACCTCTTCTGGAACGGGGAATTGCGAGCTCATTGTGAGGTCCTCCATGCCAAGGTTTGTTGCCACATAAGACACCACAGACGGACTGGTGAGATGCCCCACGATGCCCTCAACCCCCTCGTGTGGCAGACTGGGAAAGCTCGCCCTGCACCAGTCGCTCAGGAAGCCTCTGGTGAATCCCGCTCCCTTTTCCCTCAGCTGGAGATTATCCTCCAGAACCAAAGCCGTGGGCTCTTCGCCAATGTCCAGCTGCCTCCTCCTCTCCTGCTCCGCCTGCAGGTAACACGGGTTGACGAAGGCCGTCTTAAGCAGCTCCAGAGAGACATTTTCCTGGAGACGGGAAGCGAAAGCCTGAACCTCAGAATGGTAATTCCAGTTAGGTCGCTGCCACCTGAAAAATGGACACAAACGCAAAAAAGTCCGTTAACACTCACAATTGCGGTAGATGAAAATTGTGCTGCCCTCTGAGAAGGGATACGGTAGCCTCCTCTCCCACATCACCAGACTCTTCAACAGCTTCATCCACAAGGCTCTCAAGACGCTAAAGGACACCCAAAACTCAAAAAAGAGACTCAACCTGGCACATCCCAACAAGCACAGAGGGCAAACCCTGCACTATTTGCCACTTGCACATTATGTACAATGTAATAGGAATCATCTACTGCTGAAATACTGAATGTTACTCTGACATTAATGCCACTGTGAATAATTAGTCTGAATACTTTAATCTCTGTGTTAAGTAGTTTACCTGGGATTTTAGTCCACATGTTAAGTTTATATAGTTAATATTTTAGATTCCCTGTAAATCAACTTTCTCTAAAAAAAAAAGTCACTAAAGTTACTGTTAGGATAAGTTTGCTTTGACAGTTTTTCAGTGCCAGTGATGTCTTGCTTTGTCTGTATCACCGTGGGATGTTGAGAATTGTCAGTATGGTTGACTATGACTTAACAAACACAACAATGTCCTTCACAAATGTACACGGAAATAAAAACAAGCTTTCATAAGGTTGCAGTTTAAATATAATGCGCGTTTAAGGAACCTTTGTATTTAAAAAAAAAAACGTTGCTCTGCTTTATCATTCTTAATTTCTGCTAAACAAAAACATAAAAGTAAAACACAGGTTTCTAAGGTGGTGGCCTTGGGACGCTCGCTAGCATTATCCTGGTTCCGTACCGTGGCCTCGGTGGCGGAGGTCCTTCCAGCTTTAGCTTTTTTGCCATCAGATAAGTGAAGGCTTTCATCCATCGTTTCTTCTCCCTGACCTGCGTTAGCGGGCGTCCGCTGGAGACCAGCTGGCACCGCAGCCTCAGAGCTAGGACGCTGCGGTTCAGCATGTATGCCGCCGCCATGTTTCCCTCCGCCTGCCTACGGAGGGGGGAGCGTGTCACAGCGATAGGTGCCCGACACGACCCGCTTCCGCTGCCGGGGCGTTGCCATGGAGACCGACGTAGACCGTAGTTAAATTCGTAAACAGAGAAACGGAGCGGATTTCTCTTTGGTATTTAGCCTTTTTTTCATTTATTTATGCGTTTTCTGTAAATTCTCGTAAAATATACAAACTTTGAATTTGTTTATTTAGCTTATTTTAAATATATTTTTGTACTTTTAATATTGGAGCACAGAATTTAGAGAGCATGGATGAAAAGCTCACTCCAGAAAGAGGAGAAGCCCTCGGCGTCGCTGGAAGGAAAGAACCAACGCGAGAGGAAAGCCAGTCAGAGCCGAGGATGACCAAGAAGTTCCTCAAAGACCACTGCAAGAAGAACAAGCTGTACTCCACGCCGTGCCTGAACGACACGCTGTATCTGCACTTCAAGGGATTCTCCGCCATCGAGAACCTGGAGGAATACACAGGGCTGAGGTGTCTCTGGCTGGAGAGCAACGGCCTCCGAAGGATCGAGAACCTGGACGCCCAGACAGACCTTCGCTCCTTGTTCCTGCAGCAGAACCTCATCCACAAGCTGGAAAACCTGGAATCCCTGAGGAACCTCTGCACCCTGAACGTCTCCAACAACTACATTTGCGTCATAGAGAACATCTCCTGCCTTCCCCACCTAAGTACCCTCCAAATATCCCACAACAAACTGGAGAGTGTGAAGGACATAGCACAGCTGACTCGCTGTCCGGCCCTCAGTGTGCTAGACCTGTCTCACAATCTCTTACACGACCCGGAGGTGCTGTGTGTGCTGGAGGCAATGCCAGAACTGCGGGTGCTGATTCTCACGGGCAATGAAGTGGTGAGGAAAATCCCGAACTACAGGAAGGCCGTGACTGTACGTCTCAAGCAGCTGACCTTCCTCGACGACCGCCCCGTGTTCCCCAAAGACAGGGCGTGTGCAGAAGCCTGGGCCATGGGAGGACTGGAGGCAGAGCGAATGGAGCGCGGGGCATGGGAGACGAGGGAGAGGAGGAAGATCCAGGACAGCTTGGATGGAATTGCGAGAATCCGGGACGAGGCCCTGGAGAGAAAGCGCCTGCGAGAGTTGCAGGAGGGAGGTGAGCTTTGTTCAGATGTCATTAGAACAGTTATTAGAGAAAATAAAGAGTTTAACCTTGCAAACGCTTCTATTTTTAGGGGATACCGAAAGAGCTCCCGCTTCCGTGTCGTGTGAACAAAACAACACGGACCCTTCGGCTTTCTCAAAAGGAGAAGAAATCCAGGCCTTTCGGCGGGACGACCAGGAACCTCTGGAAGATTTTGTCCAGCGTCAAAAACCAGAAGAGCAGGTCGGCACAAGTGACGGAGATGGAAAAGCTGAAACTCTGGAGGAGAGCGGGTGTGACGAAGAAAACGATGTGTCCCAGATTGAGCCTGAAACGGAAGAGAAAGTGTGGGAGAGCTCTGTGCCAGACGGACAGATGCTGGAGACGGACGTGGAAGAAGAAAAGCATCAGTTAGTCAATACTAAAGAAACAAAGCGTTCTGAAAACAAGCAGCCTCCTCAGGTTTGGCTTTCGGATTCGGACAAAGAAAAGCTTGTATCGTCCCACAATCCTGGACCGTTAGGATCAGACCTGCAGGACGAAGAGCAGCTGGAAATCGGAACATTGCTGCGTATTGATGAGCTGCCCGACTTGGAAGACATAGATGAAGAAGACCTCTCGGAAACTTCCCATCAGCCGGTCTTCAAACCAAAAATAGAAGTCATATCGGGAGACGGCGATGAAGAGACGCCATCTTTGAAAGGAAGGGTCGACAAATCTGCCTTCCGTCACGACAGCAAGTCCTCGTTTCTCTTGAGCGGCCTCAACAAATCCGCCGGCCTCTCTCCTACTTCTTCAACACTGATCTGTCCAGAGGATGAGGATGTCATTATCCAGCATCCACAATTGAAATTCAACCAACCTTCTTCGGTACAACGCTGCCTGATTGAAGAATTAAACTAATATGTTTAGATGTCATTTTTATAACTCACAAACTGAATATGGAAGCCGAATATAACTTTCGTAAAGTCAGTTTGATTTTACCTTTTAACACTGAATCTAGTTTTGATTTGAATAAACCTACTAGAAGTATATTTTGCCAATATAATAGCAAAGTTCATTTATTTTTATTTTTTGTGTAACATTTTAGTTCTGGCATCAATAAAAAAATGACAAAATTTGCATGTATAATTTTATTGATTTGCGTTTCATTTCCTAGGCAATGTCAGAAATGTATTTTCTCTCTGCAATAAATATTTAACATGTAATAATACAGCAAAAATGCCGGTGCCTCTGTTCTGATGATCAGTGCTATACTTTATCTGCCAGTCTTCCCACAGCACGGACAAATGTTTACAAATCATTTATCACTGGGCAAGAAAGTTTGGAGTAAAAGAGAAAAGAAAATGAAAGGCGGAAAAAACAAAACATGGACAGGGTGGAATAAGAGTAGAAAAATAAAACTGTACATGTATTAAATTAACAAAACCCTAAATATCAACCCTGTGCAGGTTAGGCCTCATACATTTCAAATTGTTTTATCACCGGGACAGGGCTTCGGCGGAGAGCTAGTATCCGATACGTTGAATGAGGACTGGCGTGCTTCATCCATTACCCCAGAGGGGGGAAATTCCGACCAGCTTTTAACGCCGCAGCCACACCAAAGTGTTAATGAGCCAGAAAGCAACACTGATCGAGTACATGAACATTTCTCGCTTTTCTCTCTGCTTGTTTTCCTCTTCCAAGTGTTGCAGTCTGCGGTTCAACTTGATGAGCTGACAAGACAATCAGAAATAAAAGGAAATTACAATTGTTACTAAAATATTTTAGTCATCTGCAAAACAGGGATGTTGAAACTAACCTGCCGTCGAAGTGTCGTTGCGTCGACCACTGTCATGTCATCAGCCGGCCCTTCCAGAGAGCCTTCATATGTCTGTAATGCAAGCCTAAAAAACAAACAAAAAAAAAAGCTAAATTCCTTTTAGTTAATTTACCAAACCAGCAACCACAATATATATATTTCATGCATATGTTTGTCCTGAGAATTTCATTAAACTACTGGACCTTAATGTACAACACAATGAGTTGTTATGGCAAAAAAGGATGAGGGCAGGGAAAGAGAAGGAGAATGAAGCGCCAGGTGAAGTTACCTGGAATCAGGCAGGGGGTTGGAGCTCAGAGCAGAGCCCCCTCGAAGAGATGGTTTGCTAAAGAAGCGGGGAAACACAGGGAAGGGAGAAGGAAAAAATAGAGATCTAGAAAAACAGTGTTGCACGTGACGCACATGCCACTAGCCTCCCGAGAAACCACCGAACCAAGCTTTCTAGACGTTACAGGGTGTCAAAGTTGAGACATATGCTCCTCGCTTATGCATTACATTTTACTGAAAAAACCCAAAAACGAATCGTCTTTAATAGGACAGACTCAGAGGTGGGGCTGAAGATGAAGTATTTTTGCTTTTTCCTAAAGTGAACCTAAACAGACTAGATATCTAGAGACTGCACAGTTAGAAAACCTAAACCAAGTGGAGAGTTTAAAGATACCTTTACCGTAGAGTTTTGACAACCTAAGCTGTTACTTAAGTACATCTAGGTTATTTTTGGCCACAGACCTTTGGAAAGTAACAAGTTATGAATTTTAAGTTGAAAACACCAACTGTTCTGAATAAAACTAAAGTAAAGAGGCAATGAGTTGTATTAGCTTGTTATCAACCTGCCGACAATAATCTTTACAGCCAATGAAAACACACAATGTCAAAAACAAATGACCAGAGAGTTGGGAGGTCACCTGCGAGGGTTCTCATCCAAGACCTCCAGGACCTGCTGGTAGGCCCGACGGGTAGTGGACTGGATGAAAGACAGAACCCCGCTAGCGCTGTACGCGTTGTGCTCTTCAGCCATGTTGAAGGAAGGGCGTGACTGGTTAGTAGTCGGGGGGTGGGAAGTTGCACTGCTCAGTGCCCACCATTACAAGGAGCAAATTTGAAGGGAAAAGGGGGGAAAGGTCAGAAGAGGAGCAGGAGGAAGGAAGGAAAGGGAGAGAAATAAGGAAAAAAGTGCAATCCCCCTCTGACTTCATAAAAAATACAGCCAGAGCAAAGTTAACGCAACAAGCAGCGTACGAGATCTTCCAGTTATTTCAGCAAAAGCCCTCAAAATAACAAAAAAAAAACTCTCGTCACATGAAAGCAACCTTATGAACAACGCCACACGATGAAAATGTTTTCCACTCACTATTGTTTTGTCTTCCCCACAACTCGTCTATCAAACTGACTAATTTAAGGCAAAATGTAGATAAGATGCAGCCACAGACGACCAAGATGACAGAAGAACAAAAGACAAGTTAAGAGTTAGAAGAACGACACAGCCTGCCACTAGACGCACACATCAGAGACAAAACAGAGCTCGGCTAACTATCGTTTCTGTCAATTAATACTTACGCAGAATCATTATGAGTCAGTTGACGGATGGCTGCATTCTCACTGGCGGAGCGCTCCCGCCGTAAACGTCCCTGGGGCCGCACCTGTAAGCAAACATGCCAATTTATTCAGGTTATGCTTTGAGGTTAGGATTTTGCATCACCAAGTGGATTCTTAGGCACCTTGATTTTGCGTGATAACCAACATATCTTTATAACCTACCACCTCCTCAGTGTCTGGAGCCATCTGATGCTGTTCTTCCAAGAAATCGAGAGATCGGTCACTGAGGGTCAGGACTCTGGGTGGAGTTTTCAGGGACAAAGATTCAAGCGGTGTTGACTGGATGAGGTCCAGGTCTCTGGGTCTGGGGAAGCTGGGGTCAGTTGCATCTCCTGACAAATCACAGAGTGAAACAAAGCAATCTGAAATATTCGGAACACATATGTCAGTTTTTAGATCCTGAGATGATACTGATCATTAAGGCAAAATGGCCTGTAAGCATTAGTGTTAGAGAAATATAGGACAAAAAACCACTCATACGCACACTTACACCTAAGGACAATTTAGAGTGCCCAATCAGCCTAACAGTCAAGTTTTTGGGACTGTTGGAGGAAGCCGGAGTACCCAGAGAGAACCCACGCATGCACAGGGAGAACATGCAAACTACATGCAGAAAGACCCAAGGTGGAATTGAGCCTTCTTGCTGCATGGCGACAGCGCTACCCACTACACCACTGTGCAGCCCCAAATTAAAAAATATTTGTGATATATCGCACAGCCATACAGTGGCTGAAAAGTGCAGATTGTGCACATGAAGAGCTTTGAGGAGTCAGGAATGGTGACGACCAGGTTCGTCCTCTCTAAATTTCAAGTTTCCGATTACTCTTCTCCAGTTACTATAGGCTTCACTGAGTTTGAAAAATCTGCTTTTAAACATGATTACAGGGTAGAGGGTTTTATTACTTGTATCTTTCATAAATAATCCCAAAAAAACAACCGAATGATATAATCAAGAAATGCTTTATTGATTAGTTGTGTATGGACACATATGCATCTTTTACTACATTTGATGTTACCCTTATTACATAAATAAGAGAATGTTAAGAAGAATGCAGCTTTAATGCTTTGCTGTAGCTAAACCGTCAAGTTTTAAGGAGTGATCATCTATCATCAAACCCAGACTTAAAAGTTGCAGATAAGCTTATCAGTTTCAATGAATGCACGTTTATCTGTGAGTTCCCATTAATCTAATTCCAGTACATACTGTTTACAGATGTTAAACATGAATACCAATAAACAATACCGTGGTAGCTGAAAGAAACCAACCTGCTATCACGATCCTCTCTGGCACCTGCATTATGACGCTGGGGGGAACTTCCTGTAAACCGACCCCGAGCTCTTCGTGAGGAGCCACTTTGAGCTTCTGCGGGATGCGCATCTTCTGGCTTATCCCCTCCGTGTACTGCAGCTCATACTGGATTCGGTTCATCTCCGCAATCTCT
This sequence comes from Orestias chungarensis, assembly GCA_032876305.1. Taxonomy (NCBI): domain Eukaryota; kingdom Metazoa; phylum Chordata; class Actinopteri; order Cyprinodontiformes; family Cyprinodontidae; genus Orestias; species Orestias chungarensis. Next base: position 1,333,872 of record JAVLVB010000475.1, read on the forward strand.
GCAGCTGGGGACGGAAATGCTGCTCCGCTCATTTCACTGAAGCAGAAAATGTGTTTCCAGTCACAAAAAAGGGACGTGAGCAGGACGTGACTAGGACGTATTTTTGTTTTTCCACTTGCTTTTAAATTTTTTGAAACAATCCAATTTTCATCTGTTATGTAAAACAAATAACCTGCTGGTGGAAATTTTAGTCTCGCGACACTTCCATGACAACAACTTTCTCCTTAGCTGTGCTAACGTTAAGCTAACACTGCCCCAAAACAGAGGGGGAAAAAAGAGACAAATTTGAGCACTAACAATGCAAAATCCGAAATATTTATAAAGCAAATGTATCTGTCTGCATCAGAGAAACGACCAGACAGCTGGCAGAGAGCAAGAACACAACTTAACCTCACCGCCGTTTCAAGCTAGCAATTTAGCACAGTTTCTTACCCAGTCGCTTTGTTACTAAATGCAGAAACTTCTTAAAAAAATAAACGTAGCAAGTAAAAGACGGAAGTGCCTTTTCTAAAGGTTCAGACGGATCCAGTTATAAACAAAAATGACAAATGTTGCAGGTGTATCCGACATGTCTTTGTGTTCCTACAAGAGAGGAGGCTCCTCTCACTGCTCGCTCTGGTAGCAACTCTAAACAGGAAATAACGTCACCAGCCGGAAGTTACGTTCAAATTTGACTAATAATGAAACAAAAACCTTACAGTTTTAAATGTAGCCTTTATTATATTTATACACACTTCTAATCAACCCATTTGTGTTTTTGTAATAAAATTAAACTGGAGACATTTTTTTTATTTAGGCTTTTAAAAAAAAAAGTTTTTCATATCAAATCAATCAAATTAAATCAAAACAAATGATGGGATAAATTTTGTGCCACTACGAATTGAAATTGAATTTTTTTATATCTGAATGTGAATCATTCATTTTGAACCTGAATTGATCATTTTGAATAATTGCTTTTAAAATCTGAATCTGAATAAAACTAATCTGAAATTTAATCTGTTGGTTTGAATGTGTATGACAACAAAATCAAAACTGTATTTAATGTTATTGAACAATTCAGCTCCTTAATTCATTCTCACCTTTCAGTTGCACTTCTCTACATTCAGATTCAGGTTTTTAATTCAATTTTTTGTGCCACACATCCGGGGCCTGGCACCGGGCATAACTAGTCGAACGCAGATGGCAACGATTCGCGTTTACGTCAGCTACGCGTTTACGTTTTCTTTACCTGGAGGAAACACCTGCTGGTGGGATGTCTAGTGGCCAGCGGCCCAACGCTCAGTTTTGTAAAACAAATTAATGAAATTAAGCACCCTGTATGACAACAAGCGTCATGTATGTCTTCATGTAAGTCAGGGCAGCTGCTTTTGTGTCGCCTTTCTACAAAGTAAACCAGTGTTGCCAGATAAGGGTCGAGGTTTTCCAGCCCAAAAATCTGCTAAAAACCGCCACATCACACAACAATCCGCCCAATCAATATATTGTTATATTTACTGTGTGAACATAAACACACTTCAGTTAATTGAACACTACATGTGAAAAACGCTAAAATCCAACAAAATCTGCGCAGAGGTGTTCTACATGAACAACTCTGACCCAGCCACATATGCGGGTTGTTTTTTTTTCTATCCTCGGCTTCAGCTCCGGACAACCTCTTCATGGTTCTGGACCAACCAGGCGAGAGAGGACGGGTTAAACGATGACACGAATCCAATGAAAGCCTAATGATTCGGCGGCTCTCCTTATATTTTCCCCACTCCGGCCTCTCCCGCTAAGTTTATCCACTTGCTGCTAAAACTAGCATAATTTGTGGCGCTACTATCTATGTTTTTAACGCCCTGGCAGATGACGTTGGCTAGTGATGGGTAGATGAGGCGTCATGAAGCGTGTCGACACATAGCAAAACTGTATTGATACTATGTCGATACTGTGTCACTGAATACTGACACCTGCTGGACATTAAAATCCCTTACAAGCAACGTAGATAGACTGATTTGATGAACGAGTGTAAACAATAACATTTAGGTAATTGTATGTTATTATATATTATATATTGTATTATTTAATATCTTAAGTTAAATAGAAAATATGTGGTATTCCTAGATACAGTCAATAAATAATGTGAACATGTACCAGAAAGTGACAATTTAAGTGAATGTGTTCGAAATGAGGATGCTTATGGACTGGGGTTTTTCTTCACAAATTTGTATTCAAAAAAATAAATTTGAATTATAGTTTGTTACGCTTTTTCGACTAAGAGTCAATTTCAGCTGAATTTTGATTCAGATAGATCAAGTAGAAGCTGAAAAGAACCGAATGAAAGAACGAAATGAAAACAATTTCCTTTTTTTTCCGATGTAAGATAAAAATGGTTCCACACTGCAGAAATCTTTCGTTTGCCTTGAGGCTCCATAGTTGACGCTGTTCCGAAAAGGATCAACAATTATTTTTGGCAAATGCATCCCGTTGACAGATTTGCTCCCTTATAAACAGTTTGGTGCGTCAGTTCCATTTTGAAACAGTTGCTGTATCGGTCACCTGACTTGCTGAAATCATTACGCGCACCTACACCGGTTTTGGTCTATGAGCTTGATACATCCACCGATTCATCAGTGTTGCAGGACCCATCACTAACGTTAGCTAATCAGTGATGGAGAAAGGTCAGTGAGGCTTTGCTATGAACCAGTAATGGGTGGACATGTGTTTCAATAGGTTAACTCAAAAACCGCCAAACTGACTTCAAAATGATCAATTCAGGTTCAAAATGAATGATTCACATTCAGATATAAAAAATTCCATTTCAATTCCTAGTGGCACAAAATGTATCCCATACAAATGAATTTATTTCTCGCAAAGGAAAATAAATGTTGTTCAAGTAAATCATCTATTTTATAAATACTTACTTCACTTCATTTTTTTTATTGCAAATACACAGATGGGTTGATTAGAAGTGAATAAATAGAAAGCAATATGATTTTAGCGGGTTGTCACATTTTTAATTGAGGTCAAGGTCTCTGGACCGTTATTTGAGTCTAAAAATACTTTAGGTATTATAACTTATTTTCCATATGCAGCCTATATTATATGACTTATTTTCGATAAATACCAGCATAGCGTATGAGCCTATTTTTAGTCTTTTAGTTCTTTTTTTATTTTTTATTGGTTAATTGGAGTAATTTCATAGAATTTATGGATGTCATATAGCTATTTTATATGGTTATATTTTTAGATAAGCGAAGCCATTTACAACATTTTCAAAAAATAAATAAATAAATAAATAAATACTATTTAAAAATCACACACTCACACATATATATGATGTCAGTGTCCCATCCCCATCACCACCCTTCCATCCTGGGTATGCGTGGCCGCTGCTGCGTCTAACACTGGGGCTCTCCGAGGTTCATCCTGAACTTTGTCAGTTGGATGAACAGGGAATCAAACCGAGAACATCGCTGCGAGCGAGTCATCTGAAAGTGAGAGTGCACAAATGCCAGGACGCTTTGGATTTAACCGGCAGGCAGCTGGAATTATGTTTGCGGAGATTTTTGTATTCATTTATTTGTGTATTTTTGCGCACGGCGGGATCTGCGGACCTGCAGCTTGGCATGTAAGTAACAAGTTAACTGTTTTCCATTGTTGTCCATTTCCATGTTGGCGTCTCCTATGAATAAAAAAATATATAGATTTCATTGTAAATGAATAAACTGAAACAACTTGGCTTCCATCCTTTGCAGTGCACACTAGGGGGCTCTATTTCAGGTCGCACATTTACTCCACATACCAGCAGTCAAATGCTACTACTTGTTTGTTTGTCCATATGGTGCACTTCCACCACATTCCAGGTTGAAATAAACTGTGCAAGTTAATAAAGATGGATTATTTTCATTAGAGAACCACAGGACTTCCTCTAATTAATCTAAAGCTGTATTGAAGCCAGATGTGTTGAGGAGGCAGATATTTGCAAGCGTTGTGAGTTACCTGAATTTACAACACACGATGTTATTATTTAAAGGAAACCTCCAACAAGCTCTGTTTTAAAGGACCTGAGAGTTTCAGCTTATTTGCCGTTTTCTGGGAGTTTATTCCAAATCATAGCAGCATTAAAACTGAACGGTGCTTCTCCATAGTAGAAATTGTGAAAGGTTCCAACAAGTATAAATACTTGCCAGAAGCACTCTTGTTTTGTGACCATATTTTATTACATTAGTCTTCTTGGCCATTTTTGCTAGAATTTGCATGTTTTATGAAAAACACTTTATATTGTAGTTAATTTCTACAACAATTATTATTATGCCTTTATGTTTACAAAACCACTGTGAATTTAATTTAAGTATTTCCTCAGGACTACGCACTACACAGCATACAGGCAAGCATACAGCATGGATTTTCACACAGTCTATAGGTGCTGCCCCGGCTGGGCTCAGAAAGACAAGGAGATGGGATGCCTACGCAGTGAGTACATTTGTATGGGATTTATGTACAGCCAACTTATGATATGAATTGACTTGAAATACCGAGTATTACAAAAAACTGTTTTGTGCTAAAAAATCTTTCAAGTGTTGCCAGTGAAAACCGAACCAGAAATACAAGCAACATGATGATGTTTGATGTTAAAATCCACAGGGGATGTGCACTGCTAATACCTGTTCTAATGGTGGGAGATGTGCAGAGACCGGGGAGCATATTTGTAACTGCCCACTTGGCTTCGCGGGTCCACAGTGCCAGTATGGTACGTTTTTCGTTTGCATTTAAAAATCCCTTACCAATTAAACACACTTTAATTTTCAATATCTTAATCTGTGTATGTGCAGAAAACACACACCAGTTAAACGGTATCAGTTGCTTTACCTCTCTAAAAAAACATTTCTGTGATGAAGTTGTGATGGGATAAGACTACTCTATGGGGTTTCTGGTAGAAAAAAAGTTTTTCTTGAAGATTTCATTGGGGTTTAATAGGATATTAAGGATATATCATGGAATTTGTGGGGTTTAATAGGATATTAAGGATATATCATGGAATTTGTGATGTTTAAAAAAAAATCAAAACCCTATAATTATGTGTTTCTAAATAAATAGAGTTTGTGAAAGGAAATGCAAAAGAATAGTTCAACATTTTGGACAGGCTTTGACTTTTGTCTCATTAAATCCACAAAATTATTGTTTAAAGTAAAAGGTATGGTGTATAGTTGTATATTTATATATATATATTTTTTTAAATATGTAACCTCTAAAAAGAATCTGTGCAACAGCTTGTCTTCAACAGTCAGTTAACCAGAACCTGCAGTCCAAACTCCTATGAAGTCCTCAGATGTTTATTAGAGACTGAAAGTGAGAAAATGGCATCATTAGACATGAGGAGCACAGCAGAAAGGTCAGACATGAAGTTGTAGAGCACTTTAAAGCAGTTAAGGTAAAAAAAAAAAATATGGCATAAGTTGAACATCTCAGAGAGCACTGCAAAAGACATCCTTTGGCAATAAATAATATGGAAAATCTATTAGTTGTGTGCTCTTTAAAGTAGGCTTTTATTACACAGAGGTAAGAAAAGACATTGCTAAACGAAACACTTTAGAAGTCTTATTTGCTGTTTGCTTCAGTCCATGTAGAAGACATGACAAACGTGAAAGAAGTTGCTCTGGTCAGACAACACCAAAATTAAACTTTCCTTCAAATAAAACGAAACGTTTTGGGGGTTTTTTTTTTGTAGAAAAGAAAGACGCAGCACATCTGTGTGTGCACACTAGCAATTAAAACGTGGTGCCATCGGCATTATGGTGTACCGACGTGTTTTTTCAGGGTCTAAAATGCAGAGCAGACTTTTAAGAGTTTTCTTTTTAACAACAAAAGAAATAAACAGTTGTATGCTGCGACATTCGCATTTGATAAAAAGATGTGAAGGTAATTAGATTAAAAGTTGCATAAGGACTATCTTCACTTTGTTCTACCACGGCGTTAGAGAAAGTGTTTTATGCCCAGTTTTTCTGTATTTGTGGTTCCTCCTATTGCTTTATTTGGTCTGGTGTATGCTTTCCTTGCTTTATAACATCACAATGTAAACCATGTTGATGAAAACTGTTAAGATAAAATGTAGCAGATCTGCATTAATATTTGATAAACTGTTTTACAGTTTCTACAATGTTATTGTCTTTTGATAGATGAGAGAAACAGACTAATCTCAAATGTATAGCATTAGGGCATACTGTAGTATACACTACAGTATATAGCCTCAAACAACCAAATGTAATAGAAGAATGGGATTTTTGTCACAAGTGAATGAAACATTTTGTGTATATTTTGGCTGAAAGCTGAATGCTGCCTTGTTCTCTGAATATATTCACACAGACCTTCTCTCCATGTTTATTGCCTGTCTATACCTAAGAGGTTTAGACACTTTAACAGTGTTTTGAAAAGGATTTTTTAAGACAGAAAGTTGTTCTGATGCTGTTTAGTCACAACTCTTGCATGTCTAGAAACAGG
>JAVLVB010000475.1:1340451-1377568 GCA_032876305.1 Orestias chungarensis
ACACACACACACACACACACACACACACACACACACACACACACACACACACACACACACACACACACACACACACACACACACACACACACACACACACACACACACACACACACACACACACACACACACACACACACACACACACACACACACACACACACACACACACACACACACACAAGTACAGTGCGGAGATTGTCCCATCTGGTTCTACAACTTTCCCAGCAGGAAAACGGCTGTCATTGGACTGCCAGGGATTTCAAACAGTCCTCTGCTTGATGCATTTCACAAGGATGCGTTCATGTTTGCTAGAAGCAGTCGCTTTGGTTTTCAATCTTTAAAGTTGCAGTTAACAATCGGAGATGATTATCAACATCCTCCTTTCATTTCAGTTTTGTAATCCACCATGATCTTGGTCTTCTATACCTTTTCCCATCAGCCCTAACAGATTTAACCACTCATTTCTGGTAAACTCATTACGTAGCCTCAAGCCAAGCGCTTGTTTTCATCCCAGACCCTTTACTGAACCCCCTTCCTTTGAAACGGTAGCAAGTGATCTGTAGCAACTGATCGATACCAGACATTAAATAATATTTTTTTTTAAAGTATTTACACATCTAAAATATGTGAAACTGTATGAGTGCTTATGTGTGAATATGTTTTCTGCCCTAAGACTGTTGTGGCTTTGTTCACAAGTGGAGAAGGTTCAGAGTACACCCAAGAGGACCAGTAAATAAACTGTAGTACAAAACTTTCTTAAAATTTTTGCAGGTCTTGCAGATGGATTTTCCTAAAACTCAAAATTTGACCTTAATTCTTGAAAAGCTGTTAACCTTATATTTCAATTAAATTTATTTATTTGCACTAATTCAAAACACACTCATTTCAATGCACTTTAAAAGATAATTCATGTCAGTCCAACCAGCATGACATTTCAGGTCTGTTCATGACATTATAAACGAGAGAGGTAAACTTACGTTACAGTAAATTTGGTGGTCTCTTTTTGTGTTGTAAACTTTAACTTTCTGCATCGACTGATTTATTATTGCTTCCACTCAGTTATGATCAATAAAAACAGACACAGTAAAGTCCTCGTGATATTTTTTCTAAGTTGATTTATGCTGGATAAGCTACTGTATCAAAATAGCTTTAAAAACATTTCCTTGGTCTTATTTTGTTAGTTTCTGTATCTTTATGTTTGTTTATTTGTGCAATAACATAAAGTAAGGAAAATAAGTCCAAAACAATTCTTCCTCTCCACTGAAGGATGTACCATAAACCTGAGCATTATGATAGTGGTAATTTGTCTGGTTATGCAGCCATGATCTTTGGTTTAACTTTGCAAATAGTTGAAGAGGTATACTTAATAACTGGCTTTTAATTGCCAAAATATAATCTTGTCAAGAAGATATCAAGTCATTTTTGGATCAGCCAATTTCCTTTCTTGTTGTCACAGAAGAACTTGCAGAATACGTTGGTGTAACCCATTGGTAGGAGTGGGATTTGGCATAATGTCTTTTACATTTCTTGTCACAACATGAATTGCTTATTTTGTTTTATCTTATTTTTTGATAATTTGAAAAATACGAATTTATGCTGCCACATGTGGATTTTAGTGAAACGTTTTGTGTTTAGGAATTTGTGTTTGGAATTTGTGTTACTTTTATCATTATTGTAATAGAATTTTTAATCCATATTGCCTATCCATGCTTCATGGCCAGCTAGAATATTCTTTCTCTATGTGATGAAAAATTACATTTCATTTCTAGTGAATATTGTAGCAACCAGACCAAATGAACTTGTGTTTCGGGTTTGGACCCCCAAATAACCAAGGAACGATGATGTCTTAAAACAGATACAGCACACTGTAGTATAGACAGAACAATGTTACCTTCAACCACCTGTCCTACATTCAGCTTGATTTAGAAACACTTGTATGTTGTCAGTGCATCAAAAACCCGAAGAGCTTTTTTTTTTTCTCGACTTAACGTTTTAGATGCTATGCTTGCCCTTGCAAGTGTTGTCCAAACAATGAAAGTTTGAGAGAAGCAGTGTAGTTGACCATGAGGGTAGCTTAAAGTAATGCCCAATGACTCTGCTACCCAGCCTTTATCTCCAACACAACACATTCTCAGCCTTTATTGAGACCCACTGTCTTTCCTGGAGCAAGCGATGCTGCAGTAGAAACGTGTGCAGTCTCTTAGCCATGTTAGATTTAGGACATTTGCCAACTGAACTGAATTATGTAATTTTTGTCTGGTTATCTATGTGATGAAAATGTGGACTTTCAATGCCAAGAACATTTTTTCAGGGATTTCAGTGACGTTTCGCTACACTGAGAGCTGTAAAGCATAGTGTGGCGCTTCAATCAATTCACTATCAATTTGTTGCTTTGGTATTCGTGCCAAGTTTTGCTTCCGCATCTCACTACATTGTTGGGTCGCTTGGCCACATGCTTAAAGTTTCCAGTACGAGACGGGGAGGGGGGGGGTTTGACAGGATTGACATTATTTCAACTGGCTGTCAACCACATATCCAAGGTGTACTACTGGATTGAAATCCAGGTGATTTTGGAAGCTGTGAAAGGACATTGACCTTTGTGATCAATAAAATAATTTGAGATTACATGAACATCCAACAGCCGGTAACCAAGGTTCATAAAGGTTTTGGGCATGACCAAAAACAATATTCAGGTGGACTTGGCGATTCAAGCTAGGTTTATTTTTATTAAGAGGCCCGAAAAGTGTCAAGAACATATCTGCCAAAGCACTACATGACTAGAAGCTTACATTTTGTTTTACAAAACTGAATGGATCCATGTTTTCATGTTCTTTATGTCAGATTCTGGCTCTGCCATCTAAATATTGCAGGTGTAAGACACCAAGTGTTGCTGGCTGCTCCTGTTGTTTATACACGTTAAGGTTTAATTGGTTGTGCACTGTTATTCTCTGAGTCTAGTTTGAAAAGAGTGTTAACTTGTGCTATGGCGCTTTTCTATTATCAAAAGCTAGTCGGCCCCTTCAGTTTTGACTTCTGATTACAAGAAGGCATGTTTGCCTTTATCATTTCTAGGGGCCAAAATGAGTTGAGATCCTGAATTGAGAAGTTTTTGCAAATGTATTAGTTCATAACTGAAGCACAGACTCCTTTCACAACCATGTTAGTTTGATATGTTTGATTTTCTGCTAAGATTTGTAGCTTTTATCAAATATTGTCACTGGTTTATAGGAGTAGGAGTAGTCTTTTCTCACACTTTAGGTAAATAGGAAATGTAATCAATCTAAAAACAAATAGTAGAGACAAATAAAGGAACTGATCTATTTTCTTTGAAGAATCATTGTTATACTTGATTCCATTTTATTAAGATCTCTGATAATAATTATCATATTAAACATCAGGGACATATGTGAATTGCTGAAGAGAAAAAAAAAGATATTCTGAAATAAGATATTTCTTTTTTAAATACAATTAGAAAAAGTGACCATTTTTGTCTTTTAAACATCCAACAGTCATTGTTATACACTCTGTTTGACTGCACAATAGTTGCTGAAAGCTCCATGTTACTTACGCTGTTGAATGCATGAATGGGAACCTCATGACAGTTGCCTTTTTTTTTGCCCAGTTTCTCTAGGTCATGAATGATTTCATCCATGCCTCAACCCTGTGAAACCTTGAAGACAATCCAACTTTTGTTTGTAGTTTTATTTTTAAATGGGAGCTACAGCTGGCAGTCTGGTCTGTAGCAACTTTACCTCCCCAGCTCTGGCGTTTCTCCTTTTGCTCTGCTTCAAACGGCTTTCTGTTTTTACCATCACAACACGATGCTGTAATTTTCTCTTCTCACAAAATCGAAGATGTCAGTCTACAAATCATCTTATTTCTTTTACAGCTGATCAATTTCTCCTGTCATTCTCTCTCCTGTTATCCAAAGCTGTGCTTGTGAAATATCCAGGCAATTGCCTTAATTCTCGTTCCACATGGGGAGATTAGATATTTGTTACAGAAAAAAGCAGAGGCTTTCCTTCTTATTATTTGTTCATCTTTTTTTTTCTAATCCTCGGTGGCAAAAAATAATAACATTGCAAAAGTTGGCGAACCACTCTTGAAACCAGGACTTTTGGATGTTTCTTTGTATTCTAATTTATTTTAAAGATGATCAATTGTAGGATCATTCTTTAGTTAGCTATTGTTAATAAGATCGTCTGGTTAAATATTTAATTCCGTTTGAACAATGTAACAGTGTTAATATTTCTTTCAGAGGGTAATAAACGTGACGCAGGTGAAGGCGCCTGCTTCTAATGTTTCTGTCTCCGGTTTCATATGTCCTGATAACGCTCTGTCCGAAAGCATGCACCTGTTCTATACCCTGATAGTAATTATTTTGCAACACTGGGACTTTAAACTGGGAGCAACAGTGGTAAGTGGTGGCAATGGCAAAATCTAATGATGCAAACTATTATTCTCCTATTCTAGTTAATCAATCAAGGAATCAAGGAATTTTATTTGTCATCACATCACATGTGGTACATGAGGTGGGACGAAATTCTAATCCCACGGTCCAGTTTACACCCTGATAGCAATTTTAAATAGCTACAAAATAACATTTTGCACCAAAAATCATTGCTCTCAGTAAAATCACTGCCTCTTATCTACACTTACCTTAAAGTGCTTTTGTATTTAGTTGTTTGCAACTGCCTCAATTAGTAAAGATTAGCTATGTTAAAGGGATTTTTTCTGCTTTGAGGGGGGGAAAAAATTAAAAAAATGAACCTTTCTGTTCTTCATTTGTCCCAGCTGTTAGGTTTAACTATGATTTATAACTTAGTGTGGTTTAAAAGCAGCTTTGTACAAAAGAATGGCTTATCGTTCTGCGTGGAATGTTACAATCGTGACCCTGGCATCTTAATCTTGTCCTTTCAGATGCTAATGAATGTGAGGTAGACGAAGGCGGCTGTGAGGGTTCCTGCTGCAACACCATTGGGCGCTACTACTGCAAATGTCCTGCAGGCACCAAGCTTGGTCCAGATGGCAAGGCTTGTCATGGTAAGATGGACTGCCAGAGATTTTAAAGTATGAAAGTCCAAAAAATAGAATATGAAAAACTGTTTGTTTCATAGTTTTTGACCTATAAATTTCGGCATTTTGGCATTTATTTAATTAAATGTATTTCATTATTATGGATCAAACAGAACCTTTGTATTGGCCTCAAGTTTGTAACATTGTATCCTATACATTTGAGACTTTACATGACCTTCTGTTTAGTGATTACGTATTACGTTGTACATATCTGTTTTCAGGCTTATGGCAATTCTTTAAAAAATTTTAACGGTAGCATTTTTTTAAATCTAAACTTTCTGAGTACAAACAAAAAGTGGGGTCTGTTCTGAGCAGTGAGGCACATTTGTGTCAAAGTGTACAGGTGTCATTGATATTGTTGAAAAGAGCACATTGATATTTTCACAAACATATAATTTGGTTCCGTAGTCTTCAGATTCCTGTTTCTTATTTAGAATCTTCTAAGCAGTCTGCATACGTGTCTGATCTGCTGCTTTGTCCCTGATGTTGACACATGACACCATTTAAAACTCATGGCCCCTGATCCCTGACATCACAACTACTGCTCTCGGCCCTGTTCCCCCAGGCACCACCTCAAATAACAGTGACAAGCTAGCATTCAACGTTTCCCACTAAGATTCTTTCACATGTGAAGACCAACAAGTTCATTACTTTTGACAAACATCCAAATGCGTCTGCCGTTTGAGGTGTCAAGCATCATCTAAATGTGCTGCAGTTACACAAAACAATCTACATAACTGCTGCCACTTTCTTTTAATAGCCACGTTTCAAGTAATCGTTGTTTTCTCCAGAATGTAACCTTGAAGTTTTAGCAATAACTTTTAATTTATCCAGACTGTGTTTTACGCATTTTTCTGATATAAAACACCCACTCTATATGTAGATTGGGTGATGCTGATGCTGAATATGAATATGGGACAAATGCAAACCCATTAATACTTTGCCTTCCACATAAACTGGAAAATAAGTCCATTAATTACATTAACAACCAAAAGCCCATGATAAGTCCGGAGGAGCTGCAGAAATCCATACATCTGGAAGTAGAACCAATTGACAGGATAACAGCTGCTCTCTGTACCAGTCTGGTCATAAAGGAAAGGTGGCAAAAAGGGAATCAGGGGTTATAGATTCAAGATTTGGTAAGATAAATTTTACGAGTGTTTTACTCACTTAATCTTAATAACTTACCACGAAGTTTGTGGTAGTAACATGACAAAATGTGATCAGATTCACAGAGTTTGAATTCTTCTCCAAGACGTTGTAGGTTTCCAGATATATGATGATAAATGCACTCAACTGCACTATGATAAACAAACAAAGTTGTGTAGTAGGGGTTGACAGCCATGACGACGAGGATGTGTTTTCCAGATGCGTAGTTTGATGATTCTTGAATATGACATCCAAATTCTTTGTCTTCACAACTTGCTTTTGGCTCTGTGTGTCAAAAACATGAGTCCAATCCGATCCCACTTGGATAAATTCAAGAACAAAGACATTTTCTGCAGCTTTAGAACCATAAAAAAATATTTCAAAAAAAGACTTACTAAGAAGAAACACATTTTACATGTATTACAAAAAAAGTGTTCTCAAAAAAGGGATTTAATAATCAAGATTAAAAATGAATCAAGTTTGATTTAACCTCAAAGGATGATTGTTTGTACTCTATCATAAAACAGCTACCAGAATATTAGCATGCACAAGTGATTTTAACCAAATATCTAAAAATGTGCCAGCTCTCATGCAATGTAGCATCCCTGTAACCCATCTTGATTAATTTATTTGATTTTTTCTGATAATTGAAATGAATGATTTCATGTGTATTTAGATGTATTCATAAAATTTTCATTAAAAAGCTTAAACTGGTCCTCATGACTAGTCCAAAATGTATTGGTTTTTAGTTTTAAAGATATGCTTCATGATTGCTAAAACCTTTCTATAGATCCAAACATCCAAATATGTTTTTAATCTGTATTGTTTTGTACTGTAGATATAAATGAGTGTGAGGAGCTCAATGGTGGATGTCAACAAACCTGTGTCAACACGGTAGGCTCATATCACTGCGAGTGCAGCCAGGGATTCCGTATGCACTCTGATGGTCGGACCTGCATTAGTGAGTAAACGACCCTGCAAGCAGGAGTTTTGCAAAACTAATCAACCTGAACCACAAGCATCCAAGTGTAAAATTTAATCGGCTTAAAAAAATAAAATACTGTGAATGATAAACATCTACGGATTTGACCCTTTTAACAATAGTGTTATAACCGTTCCTAAGGCTCCAATTTGGGAGGAATGACAAATGGGCCCGCTAATTTTGTTTGCTAAAGTAATCTGTAAGCTTTACCACCCCTTTTTGACATCATGCCTATGGTGAGAGCATCCAAAAGGCTTATGACTAATATTCCTTTTAGCAAGTCAGTAAGTCACAGAATACAGAGGATGAAAATGACATTAGAGGAGACCTTAAGAACACCGAGCATCATGTTTAGGTTTTAAGCCTTTATCCATGTGTTTTCCATAATTATATAAGCGCCTGCTAGGTAGGTATTTGTTTTTACAAATCTTATATATACATTTTCTTTATTCATCTACCTTCATTAGTGAAGACTTTACTGCATTTTATTTACAATATTGAGCCAATAAATGTTATGGCACTGTTTTATAAACTTTCTTTGTTTTCCTTCAAAGCTGTAAGTTCTTGCTCCATTTTGAATCGAGGATGTGAGCAGAAGTCTCTGGATTTGGGGAGCAGTCGGTAAAAATGTGAATGTCGAAGGAACTACCAGCTGAAACAAGACGGGAGACACTGTGAACGTGAGTAAAATATTCAGAGAAATGTTTAGTTCATACAAGCAGTTATTTGCCAAAATAAGAGATACTTGTTCCATTATTTTCCCTTTTGTCAGGGTAAAACCACAACATCTGTTTTATTAGGATTTGATGTGATGAAACAACTTAAAGAAGTGCACAATGGTGAGGTGAATGTAGGATCGTAAAGCAATAACAACTGAATAGTTTTACTACCACAATCGTGATTCACTATAAGAATGGTGTCTTAAAAGTGATGTACAGTCTTAGTTTTTCTCACCAAATATTCAGTATTGCTTTCAGTCCACAAAGCACCATTCTAGTCTTATCTGACCAGCCATCTTTTTCCATATGTTTGTTGTTTGGCCTATATTCTTTAGGCATAGCTTTAAACAGAGTTGACTTTGGCTTTTTTTGATTTTACATGGATGGCTATTTCTTGATAGGCTTGGAGGTTGCCAGCCTCTTGTCAGTAAGATTTATTAATGACACAGGTGAAATATCATCAATCTTGTTATTGTCCACAGTTATGACTGTCTTTATTTGTTGTGGTGATTTTTTTTTCATCTTATATTTAAAGAATGCAATTCTATTCACGGTTCGTTACATCTCTGCAAAAATAATAAAGAAAGAAAAGATACTTTTTACTTTAACCCTGCTTTAAGCTTCTCTGTATCATTAGGTTTAACCTGTATGTTGTGCACCCTGGTCTTCATGGTGCCGTTTGTTCTTCAGCAAACCTAAAGCATTAGGAAAATTACTCTATTTATTTATTTATAAAGACAAATTGAAAATAGATAAACTGCATTTTGTAGTTTGTTTACTTCAAATTGTCTTAGGAATGGATTTTAATCAAGAAAATGGAATACAAATGTACATAACAATCTTTTACAAAAATGATTTATTTCCTTTTCTAATTATTGCACAACTTCTTGACTTTTATCGTGCAAAAAAAACAAAACATTAAAAAGGTCTAAGCCTAAATATAGAAAGTTTTCAGGCTCAGGAACACCTCTGCGAGGTTGTGTATGTCAGCACTATGGAATTATGTGTACAAGCTTTGTTAATTTGTTTGTATGTTTGTTAGTAATCGACCCCTGCAAAAAGAGGAATGACGACTGCACACAGCTATGCAACTCTAAGGGAGGTAGAGCTTCTTGTAGCTGCCGACCTGGTTTTGTGTTGTCCGGAGACGGAAAGAGCTGTGAAGTTAAGGAAGATTTATGTCAAACATTACACATTCCTTCAAAGAGATATGTAGATGTTTTATCAAAATGCTACAAATCCAAAAGATCTGTACTAACTGTCCTCTATTGCCTTGCAGACATTGCCCTACAGCTCATGTACCTAAAAAAGTAATAAAGAAGATCTCTACCTCTCATTCGATCCTGCTCTATCTGTCGTAGTTGGTTTAGAATACACAAAGGCCAACAGACGTAAACACCACATCTGGAAAATACTCAAACAAACTCATCGAGGAAATTTTTCAAACATTCTTCTGGGTCTGATAACGGGAAAGCATCTTGGGTTACTTCAGTAGCCTAGATTGGATTGCAGTTTGATCCAATCCTCCTTCTGAAATGATTTGCACCCACAGTATCTACAGTAAACACTAAACAATCTCATTTATGATTTTACTGAAATTATATTACACCCCATTTTTATTTATTGTGACTTTGATTCTAACTTGGGATAGTTGCATTATGCAGATATAAAATAATTATAACCTTCTGATCCAGTCAAATCAATGCAACCCTTTTTTGGTAGATCAAAAACATGTCTTTGCAAAGTATGAGTATGTTATACAAAATGACTTTAAACTGAATTCTTAGTGGGTATGGCTCATTTTAGTGAAGAAAGATTATCGCTATTGTTATGCATTTTTTAATAATTCATAATGATTTTGTCTATTTGTATTCATGTGCTTTTGTTGCAACTGCTCCTTTGGTTTAGAAATATGAGCTAAACTTAAATATACAATGTATGTCAATGTCGTGGCAACTTTTACTTTGGCTCAAAATAGACCTGAGACATTCTTTACTAAATCGTGTGACGCAAACTGTGTAAATCAGCACATCTTCACAACCTCATCTACTGTGTCAACTCTTGCGTGTCTCCTTTAGATATTGATGAGTGCAGCTCCGGTCATGCCAAGTGTTTCCATGGTTGCATCAACATGTTGGGCTCCTTCAGCTGTGTATGCCATCCTGGTTTCGAACTAGGTGCTGATGGCAAGCAGCTCTACCGTAAGACAATAAACCAGAATTGTTAGTTCTAGTTCACAGCTTAGAGCATTTTTATTTTAGTCCAATGAGTTTTATGAGCTGTAATGTAACACATCAACATTATTATATATTAGAATTTTAAAGTAGAAAGAAATAAAGAATGAGTTTCGAATTCTTCTTGAATAAAAAAAATGTAACATGCATTTGCAAGCCAGTAACAGTTAAGGAGATTATGAACTGAGCTAAATATGGGACAATGCAGTAGAATAATCTGCAAATCCTAGAAAAAGACTTTAGAGCAAGGCAGAGGGTCACCAGCTAGCAAGACTGGGACTCTAAAGCAGACCTACAATCGTGGGGTTTTAGACAAAGTATAATCATGTGTTCGAATGGGCCAGTCAAGGTTCAGACTTAAATCCATTTAGGGATTTGTGGCAAATGCTCAGAGATTTAGATAATTTAAAAGAAGAAGAAATGCAAATACTGAATAGACTTAAAGTGTAGAAAAACTTGTGTTATTTACTTTCCACTGTACAATTATGAACTCCACTAAAATTGTAGCATTAGTTTGAAGAAATGTTGGAAAATTCTATAGCCTTTGTATGCAACAAGGTAAGTTGCACCTTATTTTGCATGATAAATCAGTTCACCTCAGATGGAAATGCGTTTATAGATTCTGACCCTATCGCTGCTCCATCGTACCGATCTGATACATTCATATGTCATATTTATGACTCCCATCATCTTTAGCAAGTAAAATACCTAAAGAAAACTTCACATCCTTGTCCAAATGTTGTGGTTTTGGTAATCTTATGCTGCGTTTTTGGTACTCCCGCCTCCAGTCATAGAGATGGAGATTGTAAATAGCTGTGAGAAGGAGAGTGGTAGCCTTGGCTGTAACCAAGGCTACCACTTGGACCAAGACAGGAGGACTTGTGTGGGTAAGTGCTTTGCTATTCTAAAAGGTTTTCCAGTTTCTGTTTATTATCCTTCTTGTTTAACATTTAAAATACATTTGTTCCATAGATACTGACGAGTGTCTCATTGTGGAGTCCTGCTGCGTCCACCTCGGCAGAAACTACCCAGGTGGCTATGAGTGCAGCTGCAGAGCGGGCCACAGACTGAATCCAGACGGCTGCAGCTGTGATGGTGAGAGTGGAGCAAGAATGTTAGCGCATTAGCCGTTCTGCTGTATTTTCTTTTTTTTGCGCTGCCTTATATAAAAGCTTGGTTTAAAGTTCACTTAAATATGCTCCAGATGCATGCTATTGAATTGATGCACAACAGATTATTTTGCCAGTGCTTTTGGTTCCTTTCTATTGTCTTCTTTTAGATATTGATGACTGCCTAGCAGAAACGTCAGGATGTGAACAATACTGCGTCAACACCCTGGGAAGCTATCAGTGCTTTTGCCGAATGGGCTTCCGCTTGGATGTGGATCAGCACTCTTGCATCTGTGGGTAGCAACTTTCTTGTGACAGTTGGCAAGCAAAATCGTACCAAATAAAAATCACACAAATCAAGGTTTACTCTTGAGCCATGCTTTGTTTAGCTCTGTATGTCAGTGACCTGGATGATGAGGAGGAGGAAGAAGACGAGGGTCTGAAGGTTGACAGTCTGCCTGATCTGCTCTTTCAAAAGGCTCCTGAGGTCTTGCATTACACAGCAGCCCTTCACTCAGGTTACAGCAGTGATGATGATGATGATGATAATGATGATGATGATGATGGTCATGTTAGTGATCGTGAAGAGGAGTTACAGATCCACAGAGCGCACAGGGGAGAGCTGAGACTGCAAAGCACCATGGGTATAGTAAAGAGTTTGAAAGATGACACATCTGCAAGGGGCCTGGTTAAATCAGTGGACTTTCATTGCCCTCTCCTTAAATCTGCAGATAAGAAAAGTAATTTTGAGTCAACCATTTCCTTTTTTCAGTGTGCCTGGAGGGCTCCTTCGGGGATGACTGTAGTGTGAGCTGCGAAGACTGTACATCTGCAACGAGAGTAAATATAGTTTATTTCTTTTTTTGTTTTCAGGAAAGACTCTGAATCCTCAGTGACTGCACATTTATTAGACGAGTGAGCTTTCTGACCATATACAACATTTTATTTACTGTTCCTAACTCTATGGTGGATAAACTTGAATGCTGGATAATGGATTTAAACATAGCAGGTTGCTGCGTGTGTCTGTGCAATGAAGGAGGGTGTAGCCTAAGGAGGCCATTATCTTACAGTTCAGTCAGATTCTATACCTGCAACAAACTGGAGTACCTACAAATGTAATCTGTTTAGTGCTCAGAAACATGGCCAAGGTAAGGATGGAGCCGATGGAAGGCTGTGCGACTGAACCACTATTGAGCAGTGGAGGTGGGATACTGGTATAGGCTAGCATTGTTAAAGATGAGCTGGATGTTTGTTTTCAGGTTGAACATGGGACTCAGTCATTTCTTAAAACTGATGTCCGTTCTTTTATCAACACTTTCATCAAAGAGTGGTACAACAGACAATGATCTTCATGCAGGATAATGTTAAATTGCATCCATCACAAGTAGTCCTCTGTGTGAGTAAAGATTTTAAAGATGAAAATCTTTGGACATGGCCTCCTTTCTCACCCCACCCAAACCAAATTGAGAACTTGTGGGTAATTTTGAAATTAGATATTTCTAGTGAAGTAAATCGGTCCACCTTTCTGAACAAAGTCTGGGACAAAAAGTTTAAAAAGTCAGCTGATCAAGACTCCATGAATGAAAGTAATATCGCTGTTATTGAAAGACGGGTACTAATATCTATGATTAGAAATACATTTTATTCAAAGGGTTTTAGTTGTTTTGTTTATAACTATAACCTAAACAAATTAAAATAAAAATGACATGGGAAGATGTGCGTTTTCTTTTTTAGCTGGATAATCATAATTGCCCAAATAACTGTGCTGTGCATACATGAATATTCTCCTGAGAAAGTCAAAATATCTAATTTATTAACCTTCATGCTAGAGATAAGGTTACAATTTCAATTCAATGATAGCGTTGTAGTTAGAGATTTACAAAAATTGAAAAAGTCAAAAATTCATATGTAAGGAAATGATTGGATGAGTTGACTACATAGCTGTTGTCTTTAGATTTCTTTTTGTGTGCTTGTGATCTCAGTTAAAAAATCAGTTCTTGCTGTCGAACCTTCCCTTTTAAACCAAGTTTGATCAAACTGTATCATCATTTATACATGTTTCAGATCTATTTTTAGCCAAGAAATGTTGAGGTGTACATTTAAGCCCCAAAAATATTAATTTGCTGGTTTAAATTTCAAATTATTATTTTTTCAAGAATTTTGTTTCAGATTTGAAATGAGACATGCAACTTTTGAACAGATAATATAAGTGCTGAGCAGCTATTTAGATATTTTTTACTGTCTTTTAGATCATTTGCATTTGGCAATGTGGTTAAACGTTCTTACTTAAGGTTAAAGTTGGGACTTTGGTTAGACCACTCAAAATGTTAATATTACTTTCAGACAGTAGAAAACATTACTTTAATTTTATATCTGCCAGTACATTGAATTGTATTTTGATTCTTTTTTATGCTGCTGATGAAAAGAGGACCAGCTTTGCAAAACTAACAACATAGTTTAACCTGAAATTACCTCATCTAACCACTGTAGTAGGTATGATACATTTTCTTTCACAACTGTAGGTACATTTGTGTAATTTAAATCATATTAAAAGTGGTAACACTTTATACTTAAAAAATGCTGAATAACAAAAAATATTCATAAACAATCAGAATTGTGCATCCATGCTTTTAAACTGAATGCTTAAATGACTCCCTCAAGAAAATATTCCACCAAGTGGGAAAAAATCCATTAAAAAATAACTAACTGCACTGGCTAAATTAAAGTGTATACACCTACCCTTGTTTTGCAAACAGTATTTCATCATCCAGGTCTGTTGAACTGCCTGAAGCTTTATTGTGTTTTGTAAGTAAAAGATCAGACAGCTCATAGCGTGCATCGATCCAGAGCCATGTTTCAATCCCTGTCGTTTCTTCAAAGTGGCAAGCTGGGGTTATTTATGAGCTCCAGAAGGGGACCAGTGGGAGTAAGTCTGTCTGAAGCCGGAGTTCGGCCAGGAGCCCCAGCTAGACCACTGCCTCAGGTCAAGGATGTCAAATACTGAGCAATGAAGAGACTCCTTTGTTCCGATCTAGGACAATGATTTATAGCTGTCTTTGGTTTTGGGAAGAGGACTCATGGGATAGGTACATTTAGATGCAATCTGTCACTACCTTGGGGTGGCGACTGGTTTTCAGCAGCACACCATGGGGGGGGCAGCACCGGCAACAGTTCTGTGGAAATGTTCTGTAGTAAGCTTTAACACAATGTATATATATATATATATATATGTCAACTAATACAAAAGCAGAATCCAAGCAATCTCTACAAAAATATCTAGGTCTTAGTTTATGAAATATTTGCTAATAACCAAACTATATTGTAATACATTTGTTCATAAACTAGGTAAAAACAATAATAACAAATAACATATTTATATGACGTTCATGCATCTTAACTTTGTTTTAAACAATATTTCCTTTAGAAACATTAACCAGCTGAGGAAATAGTATGCTAGAGTTAAAGCAGACACTGTAGGAATGTGGCTCTTTAACAAATCTTAAACAGTTTTTTTTCCCCCTAAGTTGCCTGTGTGAGAATAGGAAACTCAGATCAGAGTAGAATCAGTCCCTGACCACTTCCTTACCTTAAATGTGCACATTACATTAGATAGCTCTTGTTTTATGTTTTTGTGTTGTTTCCTTCCTTTACTTCATTGCGTAAATCAGCATCTAAGACAAAGGGAAATCTCTGGCCTGTGTGTCTCCAGCTTGTTCCCGGGGGACCTACGGGAAGGCCTGTAACAGTGAGTGCCGCTGTCTAAATGGAGGGTCGTGTGACCCTGCGACTGGGAAGTGTCTGTGCCCTCTCGGGGGTTAAGGGCCAGTTCAGTGAAGATGGTTTGTATTCTCAGTCTTTCATAAACATACTCATCTGCAATAGGAATAATCAGTCAGGTATAACTTTAGCAGCTCAGTTTGATTAATTAATAAAGTATAAACGTGATTTATTTTTACTTCATTCTAATGTATGTATTTCTTGCTTTCTCTGTCTCCCTGTACTCGGCATTGTTTTTCTCAGCAGTAGTGCACCCTGCAATGTGGAGGCTGGGAGGTAAAGAAGCAATATAAATCACCACAATTGTTTCACTTTTTTAGACAGAAAAATGGATTGAACAAACAAATTTTTTTTTAAAAAGTAACAGAAGAAAAATAAACTACTTTACCTTAAACAACAGTGTTTTATTGTGAAATAATGCGATTTATTAAAAAGAAAAATTTCGGCCGATTTCCTGGGTTCCTGGGTTTCAGAAAAGCAAAACCTGTGCTTATTCTATGTGTCAGTTGCCATTGCAAAGTCAAATGTTTTTGTTTTTTGCAAAGAGCAAGTCTTTTTTAAATAGAGGTTTGATGAGTCCTATTTCTGTAAAGCATTTCTAATTGTTACATTCACCTCTGCCCCAAGGTTTTACAGGATCTTAAATAGAAAAAAATATGTCCGGGCCCCTCTTCCTTCCTTTCCAAAACATCTATATGAATTACAGCTTTTCAAAACATCTATGGCGGTGGAGAGGGTATCATATTCATTTGGCCCAAGTTTTAAAGCAAAACCTGATAGTTTTGTTTTGTTTGATAAGTTTGTTTTTTTCAGAAATTTGTGAACATACCAAGCTTAAACAAACCTTAGTCATCAGATTGTAGCTATGGTAACATAACAATCTAAGATTATTTTTTGCATTTTCATAGTAAAAACCAAAAATGAAACCAACCTGTATAGCACTACACTGCACTATTAATCTCAGCACTTTAGCCATAGATTTGGACATAAATAACATTATTGGATGTTTTGATTGTTAGCTTGTAGCCTTTTGTTCAAGGCTCTGCACAGCTCTACCTCGTTGAGAAGTGGGTAGCCTATGTGATGATAACATTATCGTTACACAAATTAAATGAGTTCTACTGTTAAGTGTAACTTAAGCAAATGTTTTTGGGGGATTCTATGGTTAAGGTATGAGTGCCAAAAAGCTGCTTGGAGGAACTAAAAAGCAATGACTCAGTTGTCTTTTCTGTGTCCTCTCCAGAGTGTTTGAGTAAATGCTTCTCCTGGGGTCCAGACACCATTTATAGGTTTCAGGAGAGGCCATGGAATATTTTTGTTGGGATTTTTTAGTGTGAAGTAAAAGATTAAAATATTTACAAAAATTAAATGGGGCGACAAAGTTGGATGTTTGTATATATACTTGTATTTGTCACTTGGTCAGTTGCCTCATCGTGATTGACCTTGTTTACTTTTCTCCTATTAGGATTCTCGCCTAGACCCACAGATGTGATAGCCCGACTCTGACCTTGTTCCTGTGTCCTGACCATTGAGTACAATCAATTTCTGAGTTTGTTAATCTGCTTCTCTGTGTTTTACCTTCACCTGTCCTGTGACCTATGTCCACACCATAACCAGTTCATTCTACTTAAGATGAAGGTCAATCCACAGAGTCATCACATTCTAGACATGTTGGAATTCAGCCACTGTTTTCCATAAACTTAACTGTTCATCCCTAACAACATTGGCTGAAATTCAGCTCCTCAAGTTCTGATTATACCAGCAGCAGGTGGATAAAGAAGTGACTATAAACTGGTGTTAACATGCACTATAATAGCTTTTAGAACTTAATCAAACTCCATTTCAAAACAACGAAAACATAAAACCTTTATTTGCTCCATTTAACATGTTACCCTATTTAGCATCAATAAAAGATTTTTATTAATGTTTGACTTATGACATAATGTCAGAAACTGTGTGGTAACGAAATCATGACCTCACAAGTTCACTAAATGTACTATTTCACTTACAGGTTGCCTGAGGGGTTATTACGGGAAGAACTGTAAACATAAATGCAACTGCCCTAATAATGGACCCTTCCATTGACTTTTTGGAGCCTGCGTCTGCTCCCCAGGACTATATGGTTGTTTGAATGGTAATGTTTAAAGTCTGTCATATGAACAGCCATTTCATAACTAATACCTATTGGAGCTCACAATGATAGGTTAATGAAAATATAAAACACACCCAACAAGTTTTTATGCAACCCAAAGTAGTATGATCAGGCTTCTCTAAAATATTTTGAATACATTTTACAATGTGTTTTCAGTCTTTCGTTTCTTTTTAGTAAGATTACACCGTCGAGTCATCTGATGTACTGAGCCGTTTAGAGGGTGGCACAAGATGGGAAGGAAGCTCTCTGGGCAACCAGTGTCCGTCCAGCTTTCCCTCAATTAGGTGGACTGCCAAGGCAAATTCCTCATTGTCCAGCATGCCGTCCCTGTCTACATCTGCCAGCCTCCAAATGTGAGCTAGCACAGAATTGGGCAAATTGGTGGTTGTCATCCACTTTTTGACTTTGGTGCCACTGAGTTTGCCATCCTGTGGACATAGGTTATAGAAGATCTCATTGTATTTAGATTTGTATTTTTCCACAACCCATTCCTCAGAATCTGCATTGCTGATCTCTTCATCATTAAGCAGTTCCTTGAATGGATCTCTCTTGAACTGGTCACGGCGGAATGTTCCCAAAAATTCGCCATCCAATACGGCAGGTAGCGATTTCTTTTTCTGCTCTTGCACCTGGAGTAAAGGAAAAAGACTAGCTATGTCTGTGGTTAGCAGCTTCTCCAAGGAGTTCATTAGACTTGGCTTCAGAGTCTTGAACTTTGAGAAATCTTGGCCCAAAAGTTTTTCCTGCAGATGGTGGCAAGCGTGTGAGACTCTCAAAGTGGACTGGATAATTAAATAAATCACATGAAGACATTTTATTTCTGCAAACATTTGATTAGTATTTGTTTCACCTGCATTTTGGTGCAGTCAGGGAAGTCACCCGCTGGGACTCGATGCTGTTGCTGAATCCTGGTGAAAATAACAGGAAGTTCATAGATCAGACTGTGCTTCTTGCTATCTTTGCAAAAGATTGTGGGCATCTCCTTCTTCAGATAGCTGACAATGTGTGCATGAACCTGAAAAGGGAGTAAATCATACATCAGAATGTTAAATGCACTCACCACAACTAAAAATGTTGCATTAACTTTAATCTTTTAATGACACATATAACAGTTCCTTTCCTTGGAGTCTGAAAACAAATGTCTTCGGTGTTTGCTAGTAGACGAGTTTAAGATTAATGTGAAATAAATATATATATTTTATTTTGATACAATCTTGTGTATAAAAATAAGTGTAACTATAAATGCACTAAACATATGATCGCCAAAACAATGTGTGAACAAGGTGACAACAAATATGCGTAAATGTTTTTTCACCCTGACTAATCGTGCCCTCTTCACTAGGTCGTTCAGCTTTCTCACTGCAGCGTTGCGCGGCAAGTTCCTTATATCAGTCAGCAGATCCTCTTCCTCCATCTCTATTAGTCCATAGTGGTCACACTTTAACCTTGGCTCTGACCAGAATGATCCGATATAAACTCGTAAGATCTCAGGGGTTCGGAACACTTTCCCAAGTGACCACATGAGGGCGCCGTACACTCTCATGAGTTGCTGAGAGTCCACCCTGTCAGCTTTGTTGAGAACCACACGCAGCTTGTCTTCATAGCCGTGCAGAGCCCCAAAGGCCCTGGTGAGCTCATCAGAGAATTCCAGTTTGTGTGCATCGAACAGCAGGATGATGCGATCCACACGCTCTGCAAACCAGCGCAGCACTCCTGGAAAGTCATAGCCTTAGGACAAGGAACAAAAACACAAGGTTTTCATTAACGTATCTAATGGGGTAAGCCATGCAGCCTGGTGGCATATAGGAGCATGCAACACCTCCCAGTGGTCTCCACTGGTTTCAAGCCATTACTTTTACACACACAGAAAAATGTGTATATAAAACAAAGCAATGGCTGTTCAGTTACTACCCTCCTTGTCTCCTCACAGCTTGCTTCAGCATCTTTCATCTCCTCTGACTCTGACGTCATCTGAGTGATTTATGTTGGGTTGATCCCTTTTACTCTATTACCTTTTCTATGACCGTGCTCCTAAATGAATTTTAAAGAAGCAGCATAGTCCACCCTAATCAGTTCATGAGAGAATATCTGGAAGCGTATTGATTTGTTTGAACAACACTGAAAACAAACTGTCTCACCTCGGCTAAGTCTCCGTTTAGAAGCAGTCAAGATGCCAGGTGTGTCAATTATGCTGATGCTCTCAAGGACCGGGTTTGGCATTAGTACACACTGAAATCTGTAACGAAAGAAACAGTTTTAATGTCATGGTATTGCATCTTAGTTCAGGTTGTATACTGCCTCTCAACCAAGCAGCCCTGGAAAGAGTCACCATCTCTCTTATAACTGTGCTTGTGAAAGAGGTTTTACACAACAGATGGACGGACAAACAGAGGGATGTTTTAAACATAATACATACTAATAATTTAAATTTCCAGTATATCTGGAAGAGAATATATTCTGGATGTAATCCTCTTATTTGTATGGCTTTCCCTTTCTCTCATGTTTCTGTTACCTGTTCAGAAAAGAATTTCCAAAAGGGGCCAGGTTGCGAAAGGGTTTTTTCGGATCCACTGTGACCGCATTCCCAGGAATGACTTGTTCCTCCTCTCCGTACATGATTGCGGCAAAGCTGTCAGTCGTTGGCTCTGGCCCCACTCTGCTGCCAGGGAACTCTTCCTCTAGCAGATACCTGAGGTTTCAGAAGATGTAACCGACCATCAACACTTACCTTGGATGAAAAACCCACAGCCTAGGATATCCACAAGGCTATTCCATTTTTTTGTACTTGTAGTTTTGAGACTTACCTGATAAAAGTCGTCTTTCCTGTAGAATACTGACCCATCAGCAGCACCATTGGTTTGTTGTCAAAATCTGCATCCTCATAGCTTGGGGAGTGAAAGTGATGAAAAGAGTAATGCTTCTCAATCGGCAGCAGCCTTTTGTAATAAAGATTCTTCAACTCCTCTGTCACAACGCTAACATCTTCCACTGTTTTTGGGCTGCTCCAGAACCTCCGGATAGACATGTTTAAGAAGTTTTCCTGTTTTCCTCCTGAGGTGGAAGTTCCTCAAAGTTTAAAGGCCAAACTGGAAAAAATGAGTGCACACAACGAGTATAATCAGAGTCCTCCAGCAGTCTGCTAAATTCTGCAAGCAGGGACGTCAAGAGGGTGTAACCGGAGGCTGCAGATACAGCTGAACCTAACACGAATCCAGTGGTGGAGAGGGACTGGGTGGAGCGCAGTTCAGTGTTTGTTGTTAAGTAGGAACAATCTTGGCAGGATTCTGTCATAGTGATTAGCTGTGTGGATATCCCTCTGTATTCATAGTCATGCATTTCGTAGTTGTTTCTTTATGTGTAAATAAGCATGAAATGTATGGAATTGTAACATTTTCATCAACATTTAAGCTGTTTATGACTTAAAACTTTAATTAAAACAGTGGAACAAAACCTGTCACAAAAGAGGACTTTTGTGCAAAGTTCAATAAAAGGTGCTTAAATGTGATGACTAAAACCAACAGAAATGTAATGCTATGATAACATGGTGTGTTTGTTCTGCTTGTTCTAATAGAAATCGGATCATTCACAGTACATTTTAACATATTTTCTTAAATATCCATCAAGCTTAAACAAAACAAGACGGCGAGGCATTGGTTTTGTTTTAGTGCAGAGGTACATTGTACTGTATATTTTCTTTAGTTTTCCACAGATTTACAAACGTTATTTATCACACATCCTCTGAATTCATGCCTTTCCCTCTATCCCTTCTTTTCCACAACTTGGACCATCCCTCAGCTTGTCCCAGCTGGACCCAAGGCACACCCTGTTCCAAAGAGTGACATGTGTCCCAGAACATTCCAGTGGATGTGACCCCAAAACGGGGAGCTGTTGTTTCTATCTCCCATGCAGAATGTCATCCAGGCTTCTTTGGCGCTGGCTTTGAACAGCCATGTGCTTGTCCAGGTGGAGGGCTGTGTAACCCAAAGACTGGAGAGTGCAGCCAAAGATGTCCTGTTGGGCTTCAAGGGGACCAGTGTCAACTGGGTGAGACAAAACTGTTATTTTATGTGCAGTAAAGTATGTTCTAGTATATAAAATAGTGTAGAAACCGTACCCTAACCCTAAATTATGTTGATTTAACTTATGCTTCCATGTTCATTTGTGCACTTTTGTAGCCTTTTCCTTTCTTTTTAATGTAATAATGGGTTTTGATATAGGAAGTGTGTGGGCTTGCATACAAACAGATGTTTTCTTACAGAGCTTTGATGTAGTATTTATATTTACTCTTGTTTACGTTTCGCAATGGTGCAACCATAAACTTTAGCATATTTTATAGGAGTTTAATGTGACAGACCAGTACCGATGAATGAATATTGTGCAGGTAACGAACTACAAATGTGTGGTTTGTGTTTATGTTCACTCCTACTTTAATACTCCTTAATAAAATTTAGCGCAACCAGTTAACCTGTTTCTAATTCTATCTGTTATAAATCCAGCTTAAATCCAGCTGTTGTGTGAAGGCCCTCCGAGGTGTCTTAGAGATCAGTAATGTACAAATAGAATGATGAAGACCAAGAAATGCAGAACAACAGTCATGGATAAATATGAACTGTTTATTACAAAAAGGAAACAAACAAAACAACCTACAATGAAATTATTAGACTCAAAGCATATTCATGTATTACGATCACACAAGCAAGGTCCAGCCCTAAATCCAATAAAATAAATCTGAGGCAAGTTTTAAAATTCAGCTTCAGGGATTTTCCCTCTGCTTTTCTGAGAAAGATTGAACTGTTTTGTAGGGTTTAAAAAGAATTGTTGGACCTTTCATTCCCTGACGTTAAAGCGATAGACATACCCTTAAATAACATCGGCTGTAAATAAAAGAATGGTTTTGACTAAAGTGTTCTGAAAATTAAGACATAAGACATTTTTAACATTTTATTTGTAAAACACAACTATATGTTATGCTATTACGTAAAATATAAATTACATTGGCATGTGTCGTTAATAATGTGGTAAAAATTAAAACAAATTGAAAACAAATTAGGGAAATAAATACTTTGAACAGTCATTTTAGTTTATAGTTTTCCACAAAAAAAAAAAATCACAAATTTACATCGATTCCTATCAATAACTTTCAGAGATATTTTTTTTTACAGAATTTCTTTAATCCTTTTTTTCTTTCTTTTATTAATTCTGATATTTTTGATTTGGTAAATTAATTAACTACATGTAATGAATGGAATTTACTTGAATAATTGTTTTTACAATAAATTAGACAGGTGTACTTCTTGAATTTGAAAGTATGTTGTCTGGCTGTACTGGATATTGTTAAGGAGAAACCTCTTGAACTGGAGTAAAATAATTAGTATTCCTATAGTTAGACTCAGTTTAGAGTTTAGATCCAGGGCTCCTGAGTTTCTGTAAGTCATTTTAAAAGTAAATCATTTATATTTTCTTACTGTCTTGGACTTGTGTTGCAGGCCAAGTCATGAAAGGAAAGATTTACTTTACTTTTAACTCCAGAAGCTATTGGCAGAAGCTAAACAAATAAACATTTTCTGAACATTCTCTTGTGTGGCTTTCTTTCTCAACATGTCTGTCCAAGGTTTTGTCTAAAGTTTCTCATTGAGTGTTGAGGTATTTAGCCCTCTTTTCGTTTCTTTGTGGTAGACTGTCGATAGCCTGCCAAACAGGGAACTATGGTGAAAACTGCCGTCTGACCTGCGACTGCAGAGGAGCTCCCTGTGATCCTGTAACTGGAGAGTGCGACTGTCCAGCTGAGAAAAGAGGAAGTTCTTACCAGGAAGGTGTTTATTTTGTTACACTGTCTCTTACTAATAGTTTGCAGAGACAACATAACTCCAATTTGAACCCGGTGACATTTTGAGCCTGCATTGCTTTGCCTCATTAATCAGGGACTTTGTCTTCTTCTTTAGATTGAAGTTGTCGTTTGAACATTTGGTCCATAAAAATCCCTCTATTTCATTTGAATCTTATTTTTCATTCAGCCCCAAGTGATTTATATTAAACTTTTTTTAGGGCCATTAGGTACTGGCCATTAGGTATTTCTTAGTTTGAAGAAACTTTTTGCTTCAAAGATTGTTCCGATGGATCCATTGGGCTAAAGTGCCAGTTTTCTTGCCTTGTCTGTGAGAATAGTTGGCTTCTGTAATATGCAAACTGGGATGTGCAACTGCAAAGCAGGCTTTTAGAATATGTATGGGGAAAGAACAAATTACAGAAAGTCAAGGATAAAAGAGCCTCTGTCAAGCATTTTGCACAATGTTTTGACGTGCATTGTCTCAATTTCCGTATTTCATGTGCAATTTTGCATATTGTTATTTATGAAATGTAGGATTTTAGCTTATCTGTTTATTTGCTGTTGGCTTTGCAAAAAAATAAAATAAAATAAAAACATAAAGATCTAGGCTTCTTTTGGCCAGGAAAATATTATTGTTTTTATTATGATCGATTTGTTATTCACAGCATGTCCTGTTGGGTATTATGGACCTGGCTGTCTAGAATGCTGTTCTTGTCACCCTGATGCCATCTGTGACCCCAAAAATGGACTCTGCATCTGCCCTCCCGGTAAAATGGGTAATGATTGTTCATTGTAAGAATAGTTCCGAAGCAAAAAGCAACTCTGGCAAAAATATTTAAAATATGTTTTTCGGACTGCTGTGTTTAACTGTGTACAGTGGAGCTGATTCATGGGGGCAAGGCTGCATTGGAAGGTGTCAGTGTTGGGAACACTCTCAGGGCTGTGACCCAGTCACTGGTCAGTGCGTGTGTGAGCCAGGCTACACTGGTGACCACTGTGAAGAGAGTAAGTCAGCCTTTTAGGGGTAATCTTAGAGCTCCAAAACAGGTAGTGACTGCTGCCACCATGGGGGTAATTGTAGTTACTGCATCTTTTAACCTAACACTTTTTTTGACGCATATATTCAGCTCTTTATGTCATGGTTCTTTTTGTTTGTTTGTTTAATTTAAAAGCTAGTATTTCTGCAGTTCCTGTTTATTTTATGCTTTAGATTAAAAAATCAATTTTTCTAAATATCCTCAGGCTCCTCTCTGTCTGCTACACAGAGTGTATGGATAGTAATTGTGGATGCAGGTGTGCTCAGAAGTGCCTGTGTCAGAACATCTATGACCATGTGAGTGGGGACTGCATTCTGCTCGACTGGATTCACTGGTTGTGGATAATCAAGGCAATGCCATTTAGGTTCTTTCTGTACAGATTCAGATGTCAATTATATATATATATATATATATATATATATATATATATATATATATAAAGACAAAAAAAGAAAGAAATACATACACACACTTTAATATTAGCCATTTGCAAATATTGAGCCGCAATCTGTTAGCATTGTGAAATCCTGATCTCCTGGTCGCCTGCAGTTGGATTGAAGTACATTTCTGTTTCCAGTGGCTGTGTGAAGGATGAAGAGCGATGAGGTAATGGATCTTAATTGTGGCGAAACAATGTCATATGATTGAAAATGAGAAACGGGGGAAGTGAAGTATGCCGTCAAGCAGTTATCACATATGTAGTTGTTTTGTTTGGCAGGTTGCCTGCCACCCTCCTCAAAGTTGCTTACTACCCGTTAAAGCGATTTGGACCCCCTTCATTCAACAAGCCATCAGTCAACATATATATATGTATATGTTATAAATGTTATTAAAATATTATAAAGATTGAAAAGTTACATAGTGTTGCTTTAACACAAATTAAACTAATAAATGCCATATATACAGTCAAGTGAAACAATCGCATATCCCATTACAAACTCACACACACTCGTGTTTTTTTTTTTTTTTAATCATTTGAAAAGAAGTGTATTAGCCTTTTTGTTTTTCTATATCAATAAATACATTTTTAAAAAGTCAAATATATTAAACATACCTTTGTGTTTTTTGCATGCACCGTTAAACAGTATAGAATCAATTATGGGATAACCAAACAAGTGAAAAAAAATGTTTTAGTTAAGCTCAGAGTTGAAGTGTGAGTTTTTATTTTGGATTTTAAATATTTAAACATTCAACTTAGTCAGCGCCTCGCCAGAACCACACTGTACATCACCATAACTAAGAATGTTCACCTGTGGTATTGTGGGAAACACGTAAAAATTCTCAGTTGTTGCTGAGCATGGTGTCATAGGATCTGTTCAGTTGGATTAGTGAAAATATTTGGTGCTATTCTGGTAAATTTTTTATGTGGCACTCTCTGCAACACAATTTCAAGTCGATTAGCTGCTCTACCTGAGAAAACAATATGCTAGATTTGTTTTCTCAAAATGTCAAGGATTTACATATTGCAAATGCAAGATCTCTTCTGGGAAAATAAGATTACAATCCTATTTTTCTCTGCTTGGAGTATAAAACTCTTGTTCAGATATGACTTGAACAAGATAGCTGTGAGAAAATAGTGAAAGAAAGTTAAACTTTGTGATGAGAATGCAGGTTGGAATGATCCATTCCACTCATAAGGAGGAAAACACCATCACTACCAGTACAATGAGATGTTTCTCTATTAACAAACTGTAGGTGATGGAGAAATTATTCAGGAATATACAGAACTAGCTTGAAGTCAAAATTAAAGATAAAAATTAGGGTAAGAGTAAGGTTCAGTAAGTTAAGTAAACTACAGAGGAACAATTTAAGATATTTTAGCTTATTTCATCTGATCCTAAATGTGAAAAAAAGAAACCAGATAGATAATTGTACATTGACAGAAAAAAGATAGGCTTAGGTCAAACAGTTATTCCATCATGAAAGAAGAAGTTGAGGTGGTTTGGGAGATACCTCGGTGTTCACCCTGACTAAATTTAAAATGTAACAGTGAAGTTGTCTACAAGAAAAGAAAGAACAGAGTTTATTTATTTAGGAAGTTTCTGTCTTTTAGTGTTTGCACTAAGATGTTTCAGATCATCCATAAGTTTGGTGCACTGTTGCTGAGTTTCTGTATTTTTAATTATGTGTTAACTGCTTTTGCTCAGACTCACTGAATATGTTACAGTTCTTTCTAAAAATCATTCACGAACAGTTTAGCTCTGAATACACTAGAGGACGCCGTAGGACTTTTCGTCACGACCGTGTAATTTCCACCACAACTCTGGTGTTCCAATGAATCACCAGTCTCCCGGTGGAATGTCATAACTGAAACCATTTTAAAACCACACAAATCCCAAGATGTAATTTGTATTAGTCATTTTGAGACAGATGGAGTGTGTCCCTGCTGCCTTGCAACTATTTATGTAACTATTCATCTCATCATCATTTTGTTTGTCCTGAACTGCAACTGTACAAGAAATTCAGTTTTGTAACAGATTCATTCTTGATTATAGTCCTTTGGCTTAAAGTGGCCTTGTGTTATTACAGACCAGACGATTTACTGTGAGTTCACTACCAGGAAGAGAAATTCATACCACCTCCCTAGTACGCAGGGCTTCTTAAATCATTGGTATGTCAGCCTGGAATAGAGCTTCACATCCCTAGTCATAACAGTCTGATGGCCTTACTTGCAGTCATCAGTTAGATTGGTTGATGCTTTTGAAATGCTATCGGTAACCAGATTTCTTTTTGGGTTTTAGATTTAAACAGAAGTGTACAGTTTCTTAGTGTTCTTCTTTCAAGTGGCAATCAGAAAAGGGCCTGGTTTGTGAGAAGATCCAGATCTCCTTTGTTCATCTTTCACTCAAACATTTAAGCCTCATCTACGAGGAGATTAAATAAACATTGGTAGTTTTTACCTCTACACATCTTTCACAACTACTGGAACACCCAGTAAAGATGTACATCATTAAAACAGCCTGGAACTATGTCCTTGCCTTTTTTTAAACTAAAAATTAAATAAAAAGCTGATCTTTCCATTTCACAGTCTTATTCCGTGTTGAAACAAAATCCAACATTGCTTGATATATTTCTTTTAAATACTATCATGCCACCCTAAAGTATGTGGCACACCTGCTGATAAAACTTTGAAAACCCTGACAGTGTGATTATGCCAAGCACTTACACCTTTCCATGGCCTTAGAACGAAAATACGCTCACAACACAAGATCCCCAACCATCCTAACAGTGGGCACAACAAACATTTTGTTTGTAAAAAGGTTAAATCTTAGTTTTAACTGACCATTTTATATAGTTCGGGTTACAACGGTTAAGTATTGCCAACTGCCAACATTAACTTTTGTAATGATAGGAAACTATTTTACTTTATTTCTTTATTGGATGCCTCTCAAACAAGCGGCTGTGGACTTAATGACTCAACTATTTTCCGCAGTTCCATAGAATCAGCTTTGAATATTTTTTACCTTCTCTTACGACCATGCTGTGGTGGGAAGATAAATCCGGATTATGTGCTGTTTAGGCTATGATTGACACCAGGAAATTATTTTTCTTGTCTTGTTTATCACATTTTGAGTTGTTTTAAACAACTAAACTATTAATTTGACTTTACATGTGCACAAATTTAAGACATTTTGTTCTCTTTTCGGTTTACAGTGTATAAAGATTAAAGGATGTTAAAGGGTGTTAAAGTATATAAAGTAGCATTAGTAATATTCTCTCTAAAGTTTTCTATTTTAGAGCATGAATGGGTTGTTTGTCATACTATAGGATCACTTTTTTGATCACTGAAAAGTCAAAAACAATTTCATGGCTACATTTATTTTACAACTGGACCAAGTGTGATTTGAAATAATTTTCAGCATGTAATTTTTATTTGT
Source organism: Orestias chungarensis (assembly GCA_032876305.1). Lineage (NCBI taxonomy): Eukaryota > Metazoa > Chordata > Actinopteri > Cyprinodontiformes > Cyprinodontidae > Orestias > Orestias chungarensis. Next base: position 1,368,395 of record JAVLVB010000475.1, read on the forward strand.
CTGTGTCAGACCATAGTGTCGTAATAAAAAACAAACAAAGAAAAACTTTGACAATGCTGATAGAGATCTTTCAGTCATTTATAAGGAGAGATGGATGTATTATGTGCTACGAGTAGAACTTCACCTCTCTAAGCACAATTAATGTGGCTCACGCTGCTCTGTGTCTTTGATGTTCGTTTTAAAATGCTGCTTTTTGTTTGCAGAAGAAAGAATTCCGGCTCAACCAACGTTGAAACATCCGTGTTATTGTTACTTGTTTAGTTGCTGTTTAGGCCCTGATTGGCACCAGGAAGTTTTTTTTTTCTGCGTTCTGTCTCTCCGTTCTGTTTCTGTGGTGCGCTTTCAGTGGTTGTGTGGTCCTTGGACCTTCTTTATAGCCTGACAGCAGTGGCTCTTACACAACCGGGGATCTGGAAATAATCCTCCTGTCTTAAAGAGCTCATTTAGTCAAGAGATGGAGGCTTTCATTGATGGCCTGTGTGTGTATGTGTGTGCCACTTTTCGCTAAAACATCTGCTCCTACCTATAAACAAAGAATCATAGGGAAGAGTCTATATTTATAAACACTATATGTCAATGCTCTACTACCAGAGACCATGTTGCTGCCTTGGAGTGAATATAAATGCTTACCGACCCCTGCTGGCATGTACAACTGAAATACATACTGAACTACAACTGAATGTTTATATTTTATTGTGCAGAGCCACTGTAGAATTAGTTAATAGATATGCTAGAGCACTCTTCTACTTGTTGCCATGGTGTTAAATACAGTCCAGACAATAAACAGACAATAAAGTGTCAGTTTTGCTACCACTAAGTTAATGTACAGCTGTTTTAAGATGACAGCATCCTCAGTGGGCCAGCTTCAATAAAACTGCTCTCTAACCACTTCTGAGACAGGCAGAGACGTCATGCTGTCAGCGTGGGAACACAGCAATGACCAGGCAAGAAACTGCTGAGCAGTAAAGATGCTTTCACCAGTTTAGGCCCTTGAGGTAAAATAGACGAAGTGAGGCGTAAAGGATGAGGATATGTGGCATTGAAGAAGTAGGGCACATCAAACGTCTTGCTCAGGTTTGGATCTTGTAATAGAAAACCAGTAGAACAAAAAGGAAGCAAGGCACTTACAACAACGGGTTAATTACAGTAATCTTGGTTAGATCAAGTGTCTCAATGTGGCGCGAATGTTGATGAGAACTAAACTAAATGGCAATAGATTGTAATTTAAGGTTTTTAGAGGAAAATGTAAATCTTGAATAAGACTTCAGGTCCTTATATCCCTTAGTTGTGAAAGCAATTAACAACAAAACATAAACTCAGACACCATGGTATGAGGTTACAAAATTGTCTGGTTAATGGTAAAAAAAAAAAGTATTGCTTAGGTTCGAATTAGAGTGGATTAGGGAAGCCACAAAGTGATCCAGTACTGAAAATGATCAGTGTTCCTATAAATCAAGACCAGATTTAGTGATTTTTCTCCTTGTAAAGAATTCAAGATCCAAGTTAGCCTGTTGTTTGAGCAATGAAAAATAGTTTATGGATAAACAAAGACATTTTATCCGGCTTCAGTGAAGTCCTACTTACTGTTTACATCCCAGTGTTGGAAAGGCCGATTTACACCCCAGGCTCTGGCGGGGCTTCTTTTTGTGAGTGGACACCATGTTTAGAAAACTCTGCGAGTTTCACTTGTCTGTGTGCACAATTAAACGGTCTTTTTAGCCTTCACTGAGAATGGAAAACAGACCCTAAGACCGGCATCTGGTTGTTTCTGCAACAGCGCTGTAGGTGTGTGTGTCGAGAACAGTAACCAGGCTTTGTTTTACTGTATGTTGGAGGGGCCTATTGTAACAGCAGGTGCTCTATTTACCGGCTTTTTGGAAGGGGGGTTGAGAAGGCCTCTGATCCGCTATGAACTTTGATGTGGCCCAGATCCACCACACATGTGGGGGACAGAAGCTCACTTAACAACGCAGGCGCTCAGCTGCCGCCGCAGCGTGGTACTGCAATTTGATATTGGTATTTTTGGGAGGTGGCAGGACTAAGAGGGAAAGTAGGAGGGGAAGGATAAGAGGTGGTCAAAACAGAGAGAAAGAAATATCTGAGGAAAGCTGGCATCCAACCTTTTGCTTTCCTCTTCTGTGATGCTGCCAGTTCTAACCAGTCGGATGTTTTATCTCGGCCCACAGCGTGCCCGGACGGCTTTTACGGTCTTGACTGTGGCCAGATGTGCGAGTGCAGGAACGGTGCCCGCTGCCACCACATCACAGGAGCCTGCCTGTGCACCGCCGGCTGGGCAGGACCACACTGCATTCTGGGTAATGGAAGCCACATCATTAAAACAGGGTGTGAGGGAGGCCCTTGCTGTGGCCCTTCACGACATCCTTTCCTTAAGCACAACTAAGATGTGTTTGTGAACAATTATCTACATAATGAGACACTGCCAATGACTTTTTTTAGGGATGGGTAAGGGAGAGGAGCGGAGGGAGAACGAGAGTGCCCTCTGGCACCCAGGATTTAATTGAGGTCTATTCGGGATAAATGCACCCACATGTATATAGAGATCAGAATCAGGAAAGGGAGAACATAAGTTGGAAGAGTCTTTTAGCATCTAACCAATAAGTGTTTTCATGCTGAAGTTTCCTGAGGATTTCATGTCTTTGTTTTAATGAAGCCAATGAATTGCCCACTAAAATTCTAGGTCTGTGATTCTCCAGCTTTATTCATGGCTTTGCTCTTACCACAGCCATTTTGTGGTTCCAGCTATCAGAACTAAAGTCAGCAGAAAGCCACTAATATGAGTTAATGGTCCATCTTTGCCATTTGCTCATTTAGCTTTTTCTTAAGTACCACAGATGCCACGTTCACCTTTTAGTCAGCAACATATTTATTTTAAACGTTACCAAAAAATGGACATAAAGCTTGCTTTTCTGTGGATTTCCTGTAGATTATTGTGTGTAGCTTGGTAATCCTGAATCATTATGTCATCTTAGTCATGTATGTTTTGCATTGTGAGAATGCCCAGAAGGCCAGTTTGGCGAGCACTGCAGTCAGACCTGTAAGTGTCAGAATGGAGGCAGTTGTGACCATGTTACTGGGCAATGCAGCTGCAAAGATGGTTGGACCGGAACCCACTGCCAACTGCGTGAGTATTTCACCGCTCCAGTAACTTTACACACTTTATAAGCATTAATGGTAAATGGAAATTTTACTGACCCCGATGGGAAATTGATTTACAGCTTGTCGACGTATCAAATAGCACAGTAAATAAAATACATGCACAGCACAGCACATACTTTGTTCTAAATGAAGACCAGAACTGAATTGCCCAAGTTTGATCCATCGGTGTACACATAGTGCAAAGTCAAGTATTACAGCCCAAAGTCCAAATAGTTTTAGTTTATTAGGAATAACAATAGCAGTAGAAACAAGAGAGAGACTACATCTCTTGTGCATCACAGCTGGAAAGAAGCTGAAAAAGTCTAGAAAGAGAATCATCTAAACATACCATCACAGAAGTAGCTCTTCAGCTCCTGCCCAGGTAAAAGTCTATTGGCTGAACTTGATTCTTTACCAAAATCTTTCCAGCCACCTTGACTCGGTTAAAACGTCGAGGCATATTAGACAAATCCCCGTACCTGGTCATGGTACCAAGAATTTTTGCAGATTGAATTAAATTTAAAGTTATAAAAAACAGTCCGGATTTGAGATGAGAAAGGTAAAGACCACCAAGTCAACATGCAGGCAGAGAGAGGCAGATTTCACAAGGGGACAGATCTCTCTGAAAAAGCAGGTAGGACAAATAAAATAAAAATAGAGGGGAAGCTCATAAGGGCAGTCTAGAGGACTTATTGGATCCTGACTTAGATGGAAAAACTAAATAAACACACTTATGGGTTTCATCTAAAGTGAAATGTTAAGAAGTTGAGCCCCTATTGGGCCTCCTTTGTTGCTCAAGGGACATCGATTATCGAGGAAAAAAAAAATCATAATTATAATAAAGCTCATATTTAATCAAAAGTCTGTTAGCCTACGTACTAAGACACTGAGTGGTATACAAAATATATAGAAGAAAGAGACATCAAACCTGTGGCGAGTCAGTAGAGAGAAGCAGCTGATTGACTCTCTCACACTAAGATCTGTAAGTGGTTAAAAAATATTAAAATCAAGTTTAACTAGGTTGAAAGGCACATCGTTAAAAGATGTGGATGGATAGTTTTAAAAACTGAAGAAAAGTTAATTAATAGAGCTTGAACATTGGTTTTGACACAATTGAGATGATGACAAAAATGATGCAATCTGGTGAGCTTTATCACAAGGCCATTTTTTCCATTTTACTGAAACCTTTTTTTTTTTTTGCTTTAGTGATTAGGATGAGTTATGAGGAAAGAAACTGCATAATGGCAAACTTTCACCAAGCCTTTATCTTCATGGTACTATTTAACAATGCTCATTTGAGACTTTCAAATTTGCATTTATACTAAGAATAAAGCACAAGGGGACTCTGTTCGCTGAGCTGGCAATAGTGAAGGATATTTTGTCACTCTGAATCGTATTTAGATGCACCGGAGAAAAAAAAGGTGAACGTGAATGCATGCAACAGTTTTTCGCTGTCTGTTTTTGCTGTATCACTTAAATTCCCTCTAATATAATTAAAGTTGTTTGTGATAATACAAAATGTGGAAAAGTACCATCAATGTGTTTGTAATTGAAAGGAACTGTAGCCAAAATGCTGTCCTATTTTGCATTCTTTTGCAACTTCTGCAATCATAGCTGGTCCTCCAGGACAATATAGGGAACACTGTTTTGACAAGTGTCCATGTCAAAACAGAGGCCATTGGTTAGCATAACTGCCAAATACTCCTGCCCACCTGCATACACAAGAGCTGCGTGTGAGTTAGACTAGTTAATCCTCAGAACTCAAAAAGTAGTTTAAATAACATTTCAGATGTTACACTTGAAATCCCAGTTATAAATCAGCCTAACTGTGTATTATTGCATTTGTGGAGATAAAAACATAAATATGTATTGTTAAGACAGAAACTTTAATCTGAACTGTACACAGACATGTGGATGTTTAAATGGAGGGAGATGTGAGCAGCTGACTGGAAAAAGCCTTTGCCTGTTTGGACTGGAGAGCACTGCCAGTTAGGTGAATTGTGAAACTTTTTTATTGAACCACAATGACAGTGGAAGACAGGTAGAAAGAGAGCCGGAATCTCCGACTGCACTTCCGTAGAAACAGCATCTAGAATACATCCTGATCAAAAATGGCCTCGTGTTCCTCTGAAACCTGTTCTAAAGGTTTCTTCGGGGAGCGCTATGAGCAGAGGTGCGACTGTGCCCACTATTCCAATTGCCACCCCATGACCGGTGGCTATGAATGTCGGCCAGGCTGGAGAGGAGCCAGGTGTGACAAACGTGAGTGTGTTAAGAGACTGCAGCTGACTGAAATGCGGAGAACAGAGCTTTTGGCTGAACCAATTGTGTTTCCCTGCATGGACTGTCATCCTGCCGTCCTGGGTTCTACAGTCTTTCCTGTACCGAGGGGTGTCAGTGCCAGGCTGGGCTGTCCTGTCACCACGTGTCAGGGAGTTGCGGCTGCCCAGCTGGACTCACAGGGTCCGGATGTGAGAAAAGTAAGAACAAAAAAGAACACGATGTCAGCAAAATACATTTATCTTCAGCGGCAAGGTGAGTAGCTGTCAGTTTGCCCACTCCTTGCTGATTAGAATTCCCCTTCCTTTCTCCGGCTCCTGGGAAAGTTTACAGTTTACACCATTCTAGGAAATGCACTCCACCTCTATGCGAGACCCTCACTATCACAGGACCGTATGAGAATGCTTCATTATTTATACCATACCCTGTAAGGCTGTATACAAACAGCTTCACTACCCTCGCTGCTCCTTCGACCAAGCATACCCCCCACCCACCCCCCAGCTCCCTTCCTCTCCTCACACACTCCCTGGACATCTGATAAATGTTACACACTGGTTGCCAAGTAAAACAGAAGGCATTGTTTTTGTCTCCTCGGCGGCGGATAAGGGCTTTTGGAAGGCAGACATGCATAATGACAGCACTGTAATTGCCTCTTTAGTCTGGAGTCCTTTCTTATCTGTCCTCCACACTGCCTGCTGCTGCTGCCTAAGTGAGTAGCCGAGTGCAGCGGTCTCACCCGAAAAACATGTTTGGTTCACAGATTCATCTTGGTCACTCTATGACTGATTGTCCGGGGACTTCATTCATTATTGTGATGAGTGTATACATGCACATAGGAGAGGGTGTGTGAAAGAATGTCCAGGCGAGTTTTAGCACCAGGGAAAGTTGCTGGGAGTGTTGGGTTTGTTACCAGTCAAGTGCTGAATGCCTTGCTGTGTTCACAGAATTATCTGAAAGAGAGGAAAGGGAAATGGCACGCGTCTAGGTTCCCACAAACTGCTGAATGTGTGCATTAACGTCTTTTCTGCGAAACTATACAAAGCTGAACAATGTGATAATTCCGTGTGGTGTTGCTTCACTTGTTGCTTTTCTTTTGCGTATTTCTGTCTGTAAAGAAATGTTCATATTAGTGTCAGAAACTGAAGCAGACCACCTATGGATTCGCCATGACAATATTTTTTTCTTTTTTCTCACCTAAAGATCCTGTCCATGACATGGGTAACTGTAGTTAAATAAATGCTATGGCCTTTTGCTCACGTGGATGTGAGACTTGATGTTCCTCCCAGTCTCATCCCAGCCTGTCCTGTTGGCAAATTCGGGCAAAGCTGCAGCCATCTGTGCCAATACTTCGGGCGCCAAAAGCAGTGTTATCCCATCACAGGGAAATGCAGCTACTCACCCGGCTACCACAGGCCACGCTGTGAGCTCCGTGAGTCTGTTGTTAATAATGTCATGTCAGCAAAACATATTTCAAAGCATTGACTTTTGTTTCTGTTTACCCGGGTGACTAATAGTGAGAGGCATGCCAAGGACGCATGTATTGAGAGAGTTTGTACCTTTAGGATTTTATACGTTTTGGCAAGTTATGAACCCTAACCCTAACTTATCTTATTGAGATTTGTTAGACTAACTCAGGGTAGTACACAAAAGGAAGGTTTTTAGAAATAAAGATCAGACATTTTTTAAGGCATTTCTATTTACCTAACTTTAGTCAGTACTTTGTAAAAACCCGCTTTCTGGCAATTACAGCAGCAGGTATTTTGGGGGTGGGGTTGTAAAAATAGTTAACTCTCAGACTAGATGGAGAACATCTGCAATCATCCGTTTTCAAGGCTTCTCGTAGTTGGGGATGTTTTGAAACAACCTTTCATTCTCAGTTGCAGTCTCTAACAGGTTAGTTTCCAGGATTAGTTACATCTTTCTATCCACTATCATCAACCTCATTGTTTCTGGTGAAAAAAATGTCAACGTCCTCTTATCTGACTGTATGTCTAAGTCAGGGTTTTGAGCTAGCGACATTTCTCTGGTTGCTCACTCAAAATAGGTATGTATATATATATGCTATATTTTTCCTTCTTTTCCCATAATCCTCAAAGCATTTATTATCACCAGCGGCTTTCGCTAAGTAACACCAATTAAAACCTCTGAAATTAAATTAAACTGAATTGCATTAACAAATACACTGTTTTATGGTTTCTTTCTACTGTTTCTCTTTCCTGTTGTTCTGTGTGGCCTACAGAATGTCAGGGTGGCTCATTTGAGCCAAACTGCAAGTACAGATGCACCTGCATCAACGGGGGTCGCTGTGACTTCAGGACTGGGACATGCTACTCTCCTCTTGGCAACATTGGAGCTGACTGCAGTTCCCGTGAGTTGGAGAAAAAAACAACAACTATGGAATATTATAAAGATTTTTAATAGAAGACGACAACTAAAAAAGTAACTCCATAAGTCCTACAAAATAGTTCTTCTGTAGGTTGTCCTGGCGGGTACTATGGGAAGGATTGTGCAAAGCAATGCGGGGAAGGAGGTCAGTGCCATCCAGTAACAGGAAGGTGTATCTGTGGCCCCGGAAGGATGCGTACATCATGCCAACAAGGTAGGTAAGCTTAAACTTGTTTGTTGTTTGATCAATCAGTGCATATGCTGAAGTATAGGTCTTTGAATATTTTTAGTTCACATACCTGGAGTAGAAGTTGGAGTATTTGCAGTTTACCAAAGGTTTTTGGCAATAATTAACGTCCATCTATGAAATCGCAAGAGACACCTTATCGTATAACTTTGAGTCAAACCATATCACAGATTTCAACCCAGGCTTCTCTTCTCCTTTTTATCTTTTACTATTCTCATGAGTAAACAGAGACTCACCACTGAGGGGGTCATGCATCATTTCAAGCCATTGGCTTTAATGAGTTCTTTGGAAGCGGGAGACCCGACAAGAGACTGACAAACAAGCAGCAAAATGAGGGTGTAGTTTTCAACCTTTTTCGCTGTATATTTAAGGAACAAATTCTCCATTTCCTCTGAGTATGGGCCCTCATGATCACAGGGCTTTTGGTCCCGGGAAACAGGAGGCTGAGTGGAGTTTTCTTAATCTCTCGTTTTATCAGCAATTCAGCAGGATTGCAGATGAGGGGGGTTTCCAGTTCTACTTGAGCTAAATGTTCTTCTCGTCAGCTCCCTGTATGTACTTGAACATATCACCTCTGGAGTTTCTCTTGTTGAATGTTTACATAAACCTAGAAGTAGCTTTTTCTTTGTGTTCTTTGTCACTGGAATTGGCCAGCATGCAAATAAATAAACAGGGGAATCAAAGATGTCTTGCTTATTGTTTTCCGGTCCTTAAATTACCCAAAGAAACATGATTATTCTGTTATATCAGCAACAAATTAAGCTAGTTTGCCATCTCCTTAATGAACTGTTGGTTAAATAAACATCATGGCTTTAAGTGCAGTGTTGTGTTAGAGTAGGACAGAACATGTTGTTCAGTTCAGTGGGCTAAAAGAGATGTGTATTAACTTTGCGTTTTAATTTCTGCAGCTTGTCCAAAAAGACGCTACGGTTTGCTGTAGAGTCACGCATGTGGCTGTCAGAACGGAGCTGTGTGTGATCCTGTTGACGGATCTTGTAAGGGTGGACTGGGCTGGACTGGAACACATTGTCAGACAGTTATTCTGAAGCCTTCAGATGTACCCAAACATATAATTTTTACTCCAATAATCGGCACATGACTGTTGA
>JAVLVB010000475.1:1390920-1473186 GCA_032876305.1 Orestias chungarensis
TTTTTTTTTTTTTTTTTTTTTTTTTTTTTTATCTGCCTAAGGGTTTTGTGTGGAAAGTGACCCTGGTTTGTGTTTAAGGCAGTCAGACGGGCCGTGGTTCTGCTCAGCAGTCTCTCTGCGGACGGTCTGGGACCCTCAAGTAGCCCCTGTGGCCGACTCCCACTGCCATAATCAGGTCAGGGGTTGTGGAATGCAATGTTATTGGGTATCATCATACGTGGCTGAGGGACTGGATGGCGCTGGATTCAGCTGCAGCCCGTGCCAGACTGTGCCACATGGTAGCTGGGGTGTGGGGGCCGGAGAGAGAATCCTTTTCGGCCAGAGACAACATCATGGCATACGCCTGAGGGAGCAGGAGAGGGATTACACTTATGATAAAGGCTTGAATATAGCAATATATCTAGATAGAGAAAGCAAGAGAACCTATATAACTAGAACCCCTGTAAACATGTATTGAAAAAGCTTTGAATCCTAGTCTTGTTATTGGGACTTGGAACCAATTACCAATAAACTTTGGAGGTTCTTGAGAATGACAAGATAAACTGGGTCCTCATCCAGGTTTTTTTTTCCTCTCTGTTTTTTTTTTTTTTTACCATACCTGTGTTTTAGGATAAAGAACATATAATTGACAGAGTCTTAACGTGTCAGAAAAGCATAGCTTGATGTTGCTTTGACTTCATCTTTTCATGTTATCTTTTCCTAATAGTATTTCAACAATATTAAAGTCCACCTGACAGCTCAGAACTCTTTACAGCTTTCTAAACGGTCAAACAGTATACTGAGGCATGTCAATTTTCAAGAGTCACCCAATTGTTTGCCTAGCATAGCATAGATAATGCAATCTTAAAATTTTGTAATTACATTTTAGTGACACTCTCCACAATTTTCAGAGAGTGACTGTACGATTACTACATCATAGGATGTATTCATAATAAGGCATTTAGCACATCTTTACCAGGAGTAAAATTAGAATTCTTTTATTTACCATTGTACAAGAAAGGACAACAAAATTTCAAAAAGTAGCGTGTCTCAGTCTCAGGGTGATGCAAAAAGTACAAGCAGGGATGGTGGACACTGGACAACTGCAACCATTCCTCATACCTGAGACTTGGATTTCCTAAAGAGTGGCTCTTTGACTGCTTCGGCGAGTGATGAAGAGCTGAAGGATCCATTGTCCACGTCTTCATCTCCATCACTCAACTCGCTCTCCTCCATTTTGCGCTGGTCAGAGAAACGATGGATGTGTTCCAAAGCTGAGAAGCTGCTGTGTTCTTCCTCATTTGTATATCTGCAAGTTTACGGAAAGGAGTAGATTAGATTAGATAAAGAATACCTTTATTGTCATCACAAATAAAATGAAATATAAAATTTAAAGCCACGGTCATGAAAACAAATGTTAAATCAGACAGCAAATAATTCTTTCAGACATAATAATTATTTATATGGTAAAACACAATATAGTAATAGTGTAGTAAAGTTCTGACTACACAATTTATTTCTGATGTACTGTTATTTCAGCATCAGATTGTGCAATATTCATGTCACAAAAGACTAAGCTGATATAGTTGAAGATTTCTGAAGTTGTATTTTTTATGCTGATGTTGATTCTGTAGGACATAGCAGTTAAATCTCATGCATGCAACAAATGACATTATCAAAGTAGGAATATATCACACCTGATACTGTCGTCGCAATATTTACAAATATTATCATGTTTGCAATGTTTACCAATATTATCACCATTCCAAGTTTTTCTAATATTGTGCAGTCCTAAATAAATTGTGTTAAAATTAGGCTATTTCAACATTTACCTCCTTGGAGAAGTTTTACAGCTGAGGTTCAAGTCGCTGGGCTCACTGAAGTCCATGTCGTCATCAGGAAGACTGCTGGAAAACACCTTGACTTCCCTCTTCTGAGGACTGTTGCTTGGCTCCTCAACTTCTTCTTCCTCAGCATCCAGGTCTTCGGGTTCTTCATCTTCCAGGTCACGTGACCCGCGGGTGGGCATCATTGTTTTCCCCTCCTCAAGCGGACCTCCATTTAGCCTGTGGACAAAACAATTCATATAAATCCCATCTATATAGTTGGACATTTGTTAAATAAAAATGTAACTACAAATTCCCATGTGTGCTCTTGTAGGCCTTTAAATTCAAATGGGTTCTTTTCAACCTAAACTATAAACTCTGGAAGTTATGAAATAACGAAGTGGAGGATCTGCAATCGAGCAAAGCCGGAATCCAGTTTGTCATCAAGGTTTTGGGGCCCCTTTGGGCACAGCAGCAGTAGGCTGATCACTGCGGCACTTAAATGGAGTGGTGTGCCTCTCTCCTTGTTTATTTTTTCTACTATCTCGTATTCATCTAATAGGCCAAATATTTAGCTGACAGCCCCATTTTCTGGGAGAGTTATGAGAGAGCTGCCAACCGGCCTACTCCTCTATCCAAGAAGAGGGAGAGGGGGCCAGCTATTCAAACTGCCGGAGTCTTAATCTGTCCCTCTGTCTCAGCACCACAGGAAACCACGATTTGGCAAATCATCTGGAACCACATTAAGACTGATTCACTAATTACATTCTTGGACATCTTTCGTCAGCTTGCAAAAATGGCATTTCTTTGCACAAAGGCTTCAGAGAAAAACACTGAAAATTGAACAATGAGAAGATGGAAAGAGTAACAAAACGCAACAGCATTAGGGAAACAACAGGATACCTACACTGAATCTAGAAGTATGCACTTCCCTTAAAAAGGGACTAATATTACAAATGAGAAATATTCTGGACTGATTGTCATCAGCTGCTAATGACGAGCTTATTTCAATGTAGCTCCTGCAAGTACGGCGCGTTGACAGTGGAGGATTCGTGACGACTCAAGCTTGCACAGCTGCAAAAAGGAGCTAACTCCAAAGTAGAGCGAGAACTCTGTGATTAAGAAAACAGATTCGCTAATTACACCTTCAAACGTGGTAATTTGCTGAGGATAAAGTATCTATCAGGAGCAGTCAGGAGCACTGCAGTTTGAAAGGAAACACAGGCTGACCCTTTGACCCCACCCCATCTACACTTTTCCTGTAGGCAGACATGTTGGTTCCAGATGTGGCGGTCTAACTGCTGCAACCCCCCCCCCCCCCCACACACACTTACCTACTAACATAACACAACTTCTTCTCCATTTTTCTCCAGTTCCCCTCCTGATAGTTTACCCCCCAGTTCGGCTCTCACAGGTTTTATCTCCAATCTCAAATCTGTGATTCCACCAACGTGAGGCATGTCAAATGAAACATTGACCTATGTGGCCCTCTTAACTGCTTTTTGATCTCAACACACACTAATTTTGATAACGCTTGGACATTGTTGCACACACAACGATATCCTTAAGTCAAAAAGCTCATCCGGATTTCCGAAATCTAGGATTTTATTCCTATAGATGATTAGTCTCTCATTAAAATCTTGAAATGTAATGTCATTATTAACAGATGCCTGAGAATAAACATAAATTAAGTCTAAACTGGCCGATAAAATCTAAACGTTACATGTCAAAGCTACTTCCTAGATCAAGAAACAAAAAAACAACAAAAAAAAACTAACCCTTCTTCAGAGGGGTCTGGGGATGTGTGGTTCTGGCTTGTGCTGCTGATGAAGTTTCTTATTTCGTTAAAGTAGGAGTCTTCTTTGTCATCCAGTATGGCGCTTCCACTGTCCAACTCCGACTGCGGGGACGACATTGCAGTTCCTGCAGAAGAACACCAAAAAAGGAAGGTAAAGCTCGGAGCAGCTTTGTTGTTCCAGCTAAGGAAACGGATTCCCACAGCGTGGTGAAGCTGTACATTTCTCTTTAGGCTGATGTGCAGAGCCATTCTCATATACCACCAACAAAGAAATTGTTTTCTATTTCTACAAATGAGGCCAAAACAGAACTTTTCTGGTTGTTGGTGGTATATGACAATAGCTCTGCACATCAGCCTAAAAAGCCTCTAGATTCTCCTCCAGAGTTAACATGGTTTTCTCTGACAATGTCTTTCAGATGAAACGTCTATTTACCTTTTGGTGGCATTTTGAGAAGAGCTCTCCGAGTTGCTCATGCTGTGGGATATTGATAATAACTCAACCTTGCTTTAAACATTTTAAGTGTGCTTCTTCATCTTCATGAAGCTGTTTGTTCAGTAAGGTTCACTAATATTCAATATCATAACCTTACAGCTGGATTTTCACTGAGAATACATTAAGAACCACTTAGTTTTACTTAATTACATTTCCAGATAGGAAAATAAAGAGGCTGATCACAACTGCATGCCAAATTATTCCAGTTAAATACATTGAACATTTGTGGAAAAGCCTAAAATTGAGAATACTATTACAAGGTACAGGTGCAGCTTCATTTGTTGCACCATAGAGAACACATTCTGTCCATACCACACCATGTACCAGTTTAAATAGTAAATGGATTTTACTTATATATTGTTTTTTGTTTTTTAAATCAAACTCACCACTCAAAGCACTTTACACAGAAGCCACATTCACCACAGATACATGCATCGGTAGGCAACTTGGGGTTAAGTTAAATGACAATTTCAGTTACTTATATGATATTTTTTTTCTGCGTCCGAGTTTGCGCCGAAAACTTGTTTAAAACTTGTGTTGCTAAAGTATTGCTACCAGAAGATAAACAATGAAATGAAGTGAAAATCGCATGGTGAATAAACAAAACTGGTGCTTTTCATGTCTTCCAAGTCGGACGTCCGAAAGTTTAATGAAACGCTCGAAGTGGAAACGTGACGTCGTATCCGAGATCCGAGTCGCCTCGGAAAGTTTCAACAAACGCAGTATAAACCTACAAGCTGCCTGATTGCGAGTCAACTACTCTTCCAACTGTGCCACAGCCTCCCAGGTTAGCATTATATCTACTGGTTAGAAGGTTAGAGTAATCAAAGAACAGCAAGGTGGTCTTTTTACTTCATCAGTAATGTGTTGCCTGATGTTAAACAGAAAAAAAATAAGTTAATTATTGAATTCGTATTTGATGGATAGCACATTAGGTGTTATTAATTTGCCGCCTCCAGTGCTGATGTTGGCGTCTGACCAGTTGTCACCACTTGTTCTGCTGATTCAGAGCAACGCAATCTAACAAAGTTGTTAGTTATGATTTACTGATGAAAGCAGCATACATATAAAACCAACTTTCTTTAATTAAACATATTAATGAGGGGATTGGATTTGAAAAAGGTGGAGATTTCCTGGGGATTTACCTGACAGGTGGCCATTTTCATGCTTTTTGAGGTGGCGGTCCAGGTTGGTCTGCTGGCCAAAGCAACGGTCACACAGGTGACACTTAAAAGGTTTCTCCTTGTTGTGAATGTTGCGAATGTGCCGCTGCAGGTTAGAGGAGATGCTGAAAGAGCGGTCGCAGTATTTACACCTGCACAGAGAGCAGTAAAATAAAAACATTTAATTACAAAGTAAAATACGATTGGATGGATCATAAAGCTGTGGGTAGCAGACCTGAAATCAGTAACAGTGAACACACCAACACACACATGCTAAGTCTTCAACCCTCACACATGATGGAGGAGCTTGTTTATGGTGAAAAAGCTCTGCTCTCTTATCTCCAGCCAGCGCAATAAAGCCGCATTCTTCTCTAACAAAATAAGCACGCAACAGATTTGGTTCAAGTCCTGCAAAATTAGGGGCTCCTGCCAAGTTTCTTCATGCAAAATTATACGAGAAGATTACATCTTTTCTGGTGGAGGAATTAGCTCTTTCGTTTGGCTGTCCCTCAGGACCCTTCCCTGTTATCTCCACACAAGAAAAAAAACGAAGTACAATAAACGGCGTTGATCTTTTTAATAGCATGCCAGCATTTAGAGTGGTGGGCTATCAGGCTGTTGCAGGAAAGAACTGCATCTGACTCATTCTCTCTCCTGTGGTCCATAGGCCTGATCCGAAGTTCGGGCCAACATTCCTCCACCTTGGGAACTACAAAGCCGAATAACTTCAGCGAGGAGAATGCAGCTAATTTGCAAACGTGATTTTCCTCTCTGCCTTGCACACTGAAATCTGCATCTTTTATTTACAAAAAAAAAAAGAAAGGAAAAAAAGCAGAAAATGTATTGGTGTAGAGACTGAAGGTTTTCGAAAGACAAAACAAATGGAAAACACTTCGACAAAAGATAATAATCATAAAAATGTATAATGTCATAACAACCGCTTAACACAGCAAGAAGGCCTTACTTGAATCACAAGCTTGTAGTTTGGCCTCATAACTGCAAGAGAAATGATCATAACTGCTGGCTCTGGACATCTGCCCCTTGCTTCTCATCGCCCAAATTCTCAACAAACCTCCCCTGCTCAGCACCTCCCTCCTCTCTGTTCTGTCATCGCGTCAACGGTTACCATTTTTCATAGGGTAAATTATTTAGCAGTCGGATAATTATTCCAAGCTTATGGGATAGGAAAACACACATAAACTCTGTTAAAACTGTGGTCTGGTAATCCCTGGGAAAATGTCTGCTTGCTACTAACAAATTAGCATTAAAAAAAAAAACTTTTATTTATCGTTTGAAAAGCATTCGCCGCACTCTTTTGCGACAGAAAAGAACAATCTGATGCCCTGATTTGGATCTGATTAAAAGTGTTATTGCGCTATTCTGATTCCTGCCTAGAAAACAAAGCGCTTGTTTAGTTCCGTAAAATGTAGACAAAACAGATTACAACAGATGTAGGGACACTGCCAGGTTTTTTGTATCAGCCTCCAATATGCTGATAGTCATAAATAAACATATTTGAATGAACTAGAGTGTCTGTAAAGCAGAATTATCAAGTCCTGCCACATTAAAATTACATTATATAATTTAACTGTAGATTAAACTTTTCCATCTATTTTGAAATGTTGTTTGTTTCTTCATAATCTTGTTGGTTCATAAACTTTCTCTAAATTTGCTTTATTTGCTTCTCTTGGGTGTCAGAGTAAAAAGGGCATAAATACAACAAAATGCTGCTGATTGTAATTTTTTATTTGTAATAAATAAATAAATAAATTAAAACTATATTGTAGTTTCCTTCCATATTCCAATGTTACTGGTACATCACTTAAAATTAAAATAAAATACACTTAAGCATATTAGAAATGACAAAGAAATAGAAAGAAACCTAACCAGAACAATTGATTTGGAGACTTTCACTAGAACAATTTATCACCAGGGAATCAGTTATGTCTCTGTTATATCATACATGGTTATCATTTACTCTAAATCAGTTTATCAGAATATTAAAAAGATAAACAGAAACTGAACACTCCACTTTGAGTGACAGCTTAAATCAAAGATCTGACTAATTTCTCATATTGTATTTTCTAATTGCACATACTGTAACTTGGTATTTTTGTTTTACTTCTAATTTATAAGATGTGTATTTTTATTTGTCTGTTTTTTTGGAGAAATCTGTTGTCCTTTTTAGGGCTAAAATGTATTAGCAGATATGAAAATAATGTTCCTTTAGTACAGGAAATAACAGTAAGTTATAATTTTATTTTGTTGATTTTTACAATTCATTCACTCTAAGCTGTGTGCTCTTCATGCGGGGGTGCTAAGTAGATGATTGATGACTACAGATGACTATTTTGCTTATGCCTTGGCCTGACTCTACAAACAAAGAAAGTTTATGGAGTTTTGAAGGGTAAGATTACCTGTACGGCTGCTCTCCAGTATGAGTCCTGAGATGGCGAGTCAGGTTTGCGGAGCGAGGGAATATTTTTCCACAGTATCTACAAAACAGTCACAAATCATTGCATATGAGTTCTTAAAAACTGCTTTTCAAAAATAACGGTGTATTCCTGTCTCAGGAACCAAAAGAATAATTAAACAGTTCCTATCCGATCGGTACCAGGGTCACCTGCATGTGTAGCGCTCCTTGCCCTTGCGCAGCAGTGTCTCTGGGAGAGCAGAGGGAGGAGCTCTGAAGTCGAACATGGACGGGACGGAGCGCAGCAGCGCTCCAGACTCCGGCTTCAAGGAACCAAACGTCTCCAGCTTCTCTGCCATGCTCTCGATGGCCGTCATCTGAGGAGACAGAAGACAGGAAGCGCTTTAGAGGCTGAAACCTGTCCCGTCTGGAAATGCAACAGTGTGTTGTTCAAAGAAGGTTTGGGTGTCAACTTTTGCTGTTCTTATAAAACATTTTATTTACATTAAAAAGGTTCCAGATTTTTTAATATAAGAAGCAAAATGTATTAGCTCAATGTCACTGTAAATTAAAAGTATGGAGTATACTACTGCATTGTTTTCTTTTTTTTTATTTGCAATGTAATTCTTCACATTATTTCTTGTGGTATACCTAAAAAAATTCTGAATAGCTGTTGGCAGCTCATTTTCTGATTTGATTACATCACATTTGACTGATCTTTGTTGTTTACAGGCATCATGCAAGTTGAATAGAAGCAAAACTGGTATACGGTGAATTTTTATCATGAAATTCATCAATGATTCATGCATCACAAGGTGAAACAGCTGATATGCAGAACTGTATCTGACACTGATTCATAACTTCTTTTTTTTTTTTTGCAACACAGTCACACAAAAAACAGGTCATCTTTCCATTTATGATTGGCGGCAAGCAGCTGTTGTAGTCTAAATGTTAAATGCAGCCAACAAATAATCATAAAACATGCATGCAATAAATACACACACACAAGATTACAGACTACGGCCAATCTACTAATGAAACTGAACATTTACTTTCATCAGAACTCTCCAAGGAAATGCGGGCTGGGTAAATGCACATGAGCAGAAAAACAAAACAAAAAAACCCACTGGTGGTCTCTCTTGATTAACGGCCATCAATGTGTGCAAAACGGAAACTATATGTATGAGTGAGAGAGAGAAGGATGTGTCTGTTATGTGTTTTTATGTGCATCTATGTATGCGAGTGAAGAGCGTGTGCACTTTATGTGGTTGTACCGGCTCAGTGCATAGCTGTTTTCAGGTAGGGCTGTGTGTCCGTACGAATGGGTGTGTGTGTGTGTGTGTTTTTAATGTGTGTGTGTGGCAAAGGAGTGATTCATGTCCACTGCTGGGCTGTAAACCATTCTGTGCACAATGCGGGCAGACAGCACATTCGTCAATATGAAAGATGTTGACATTACTGATCAAGGGCCAGACATGGGTAATAATGATATCGCTGTGCTGAGAGGGGCGGGATGTTGGGGTGGAGAGAGGGGCTTTTAGGGGGGTGTTGGGGGGTGGAGGCGTAGGTCTGAGTAGGCCGCAGGGCCTGTCAGACCATAGCAGGCACACACATGCACATACAAACACATTCAAACAGTTTTTTCCCCTCCTCCTTTTAAAGGGGCCACACAAATTTGCATTTTTTTTACGTGTATTGAATTTTGAGCCAATTTCTTCTCCTTATTTCAATACGGGGACAAAATCAATGTTGATTCAGGTTCTCCACCAGAGCCCTGCTCCGACTTTGACATTCCATCTCCTGCTTTCACCCCCTGTCACTCTCAGGCTTCGAGAACGACAAGACATGGAGAGAAGAAACAGAGGATGAAGACTGGAGAAGAGTATGATGGAGGACTTGATGATTACAGGAGAAAAAGAGGAATGCAGCAGAAGAGAAGAAAGAAGAAGAGAAACAGAGCATGCAAACAAAGCAGAGAAGGGTCTGGAAGAAAGAGGAACTGATGGTTGATGGATAGCACCAAAGTTCAGAGTTGGAGCAAGTGATTAAGAGTGATGGCTGAGTGTAAAGTTCCTGCCGCAGCCGTCGACAGTCCCACCGAGGGAGGATGTGGAGTGTCAGGACTGTTTGATTATGAATATGCCAGCGTTACACGCCATGAATCAAAGCACCACAGAGAGAAAGCTGGAGCGAACCAGGGGAAAAAAAAATGAAATTCTTTCACATCTTTTTTGAATATACAGCATGTTTCTCATCAGGCACGTTTCTGAAACTGTAAAGAACGTTCAGTTCGCCTGCATCTCTTAAGTGAGAAACTATAAATCTGTCAGCTGTTGGCGGCATCATGTTTGTCCGATAACTTTTCTTATAACTAAAAGTTTCTCCTTCTTGGCTCCATCTGGTGGGGAACTTCAATCCAAGCTCAAAATACCTTAAAGAGCTAGTTTTAGGCTTTAAATTTTTTTTGGGGGATTACCTTATCCCAGTCTCTGCATACAAGGATTGTCAAATGTTTATAAGTTTCACAAGAATCATGTTGTTTACGATTGTGATTTATACTTTTTCATTTTACATTTTAAAAAATCCACCTAAGAAATCTTTCTCCATATTTCCTACGTGTGTAAGGTAGATTAATAAGGCCACTGTTTGACCACCTACATCTTTGTGCAGGGCACAAACGCAGAACCACCCACACTCTTGTGCATTTATACAAACAGACGTATACCTCCTGAAACTCCCTGTCTTTTCCCTGGAGGGAGCATGAATGTATCTGTGAAGTAACTTGTTGCTATATCGTCGCTCTGGGACCAGCACTTGATTGGCTTTTCTTCAGAGGTCAGTGATGCTGTTAGGCCCTTAATTAGTGAGATGCATTCTCAATTGTTGATCTTTATCAAGAACCAGATGTTTAGAGGGAGGGTAATCCCCCAGCCCCCCCTTCCACAGAATCCCAGGGAGACTGTTACCCCTTCCTTGATGTAGCAGGAACCCACTCCAATCCGACCACCCATCACAGGCAAACACACACAAACAACATCCAAAAGCATACCTTCATTTACTGCCTCACATAAGAAAAAAAAATCCCACTTCATTCACCAGCTAAGCACAATGTGTTAAGAGCAGCTACATGGAGAGAGTGTGTCTCAGCTGGAGATTCTGTCTCTAAAATGTGTCATGATAATTTGTGTAAAAAAAATTAAGTAATTAAGTCAAAGTAATTAAAGCAGGTTTAGTTAAAAAACGCTACACCCTTTATCTGACTAAATTAAAATTGATTATGCAATGTAGACAAAGAATACCTTGTAAATGTGTCTCAATATTGGTTTTCCATGAGGATCAAAAAAGTTAAATTATAGCCAGAGCACGTTTTGTGCTATATCTCGAACAACTGTTTACTGGCTAAACTTTTAATATAAGAATTGAATCAAACAAAGCTGGACTCCTTGAATTTGATAACGAGTTAGTTGGATTTTATTTAGGGGTATCAAATTGAAGAATGTGTTATAAAATTATTTATTTATTTATTTTAAAAGTCTATCAAATACAATTAAAAGAAATAGGTGTAAAAAGATTTTGTTGTTAAAATGTGACAAATGGTAAAATTGCTTAAGAGTAATGAAAAATTTAGGAAGGTACTCTATATTTAATAAAATATCATGCAATGTAAATATTAAATATGGAAATGACAATCAGAGTATGTATTGTACAGTAATTATATGTTGTGCTCCGCTTCTGTGTAATGGTGACAGGCTAAAGCCATGCAAATGACCTTGTGTGAATTCCTATGCAGCTCATGAACGATTTATGGTTTGGAGTCTGACTGGTAGAGGAAAAGCACTGCTGGTCAAGGAAGAACTTACCCAAGTTCTCTGATCTGGGAAACGGAACTGAGGGAAAAGAGAAGGCAGTCAGAACCAAAAAGTGGTGTATGTATCAACATATTCACAAGGGAAGAAGGAATCTTGGTGCAATTAACTTTGAATGAGCAATGAAGTGTCTGTCTCTTGTGTTTTTTCAGAGACTTGACTGGAGACTAATAGTTTCCAACACGCCCTGGTGTTCAATAAACTCATTATAGGTGGCTACAATTCCAACTGCCAAATATAATCTAACCAAGTATTGGCTTGCAGTAAAATTTCCTGCCAGGAAATAACGAGATGAATCACTAAAGGTCTTGAAAAGTATCCCCAGTCCCCTAAGTTTTTCAAACTCCATTATAACATGTTGCTCACATCTGAATCAGGTGACCGATACAGAACCCCCTCTAAATTCTACAATGGGACCTCTCGCCTGGTCTGGCATAGACCTATGCATGTCTGGCATTTGTGGGAATGATTTGTGTGTCCAGACATCATAAAGTCATAAAGATGGCCTAAGCACTTTGTTAGTGTTTCTACTGATAGGACACCTCATTAGGGCGTGTGGGACGACCATGTGGCTGCTGCAGGCTGGCCCATGCCGCAGTCTGGACAGGAGACATAAATCAGACAAATGAAACAGCCTGTAAAAACCAGACCTGAAACGGCCTAAAAAGAAGGAAGGGAGAGGAAAAAAATTCATAGGCCTGAGAAAGTGGTGTTTTCACTTTCCGACGGACCGTTCTCACCCGCAGGGTAAGATTGAACAAATGAACGTGAAAGTGACTTGTCATATACCCACACACACACACTGGATTACATACGCAGACACAAGCCTTCTGTGGAGGCTAACACTGAAACTGTTGGCAATGAAAAGGTAGGGCCAGAAATCATTGCTTTAAGAGCATATCCTTTTTTATATCGTAATCAAAGACACATTATTGGAAGATGTGTCACAATGTGGCTTTTCTTTGTGCCACATCTGGATTAGATAGCTAACAATAGGCTTAGCAAGCAGTAGCTTGTAAAAAACTGGGGGTGGATACTTATCCTTATTAATCCTGTTTAGCCAGCCTGGGACACCCATTGTGAATGGGAGGCTCTCATAGAAAGAATCATAATATTTGCTGAAGGCGCAGCGCCAAATTGCAATCCCATCTATAAACCTAGACATTTAAGATTTGACATGTAGTCTTGCCCAAGTCACCCAGAATTTAGTTGATTAAGTCAAATACATCTGAATTCCTGACATTACTAAAATAGTACTTAAGGTAAGATTACAAAATAGCGTTTATGCCCTCAGCTGCTCAAGCTCCTAAAGTTCTGTGGTTACAACTTACTTGTGGATGGAAAAGGAAGCCTGGAGTTGGCCGCATATACTTGTCTTTCAGAGTCTCAAACGGATCGCTCATTCTCCTCTTCTCAACCCTGCTAATAGTAGATTTCTGTCAGCTCGTGTTGACTACAGAGAGATAAATACAAGTGTGCATGTTTTAAAAAAAAATGCAATTAATGGAGATTCTGGGAATAACAATACCTGTAAATAGGGTCCATTAAAAGGGGGGTGGGCCTGGCATGCTGTAAAGAGTTGTCTGTTTTAGGAATGTCCACTGCTCTCTTCTCATCTTCATAGCTTTTGTTCTTCCAGGTCTCTTCCTGACTTGGAATCTTTCCTCGACCCCGGGACCCCAGGCTTAGATCGAGTGGCTGGTCCTGGCCCGTAACATTTGAAACCTCAGGTTTGGAGGGAATAAACAGGGACAACTTGCCCTCCTTTCTCTTTGTAGTAAGGTCAAATGGTGACTCGGATGACTTGCTTTGAGCCTTCTTGCAGTCATCTCCTGACGACTGTGGCTCACCCTTCACACCTTTTGGTCTGAGGTCCCTGTCTGGTAAGGGGTAAACTGGTGGAGAGAAAGCTGGGAAGAAAGGCAGTGGAAACATAGAGGGGTAGGGCAGAGACGCAACCTTCTTGTCCTGCAAGCCAGCCAGCCCAGCTGAGCCAAAATATTTCTCTGCAATAGACGCAATGGCCTTAATGGAGTCATTAACAGCACCTGTTACAGCTGTGTGCTCATCTAGCGATGACTGTATGAGGGATTGACCTTTAAAATCTTTAGCAGTACTGCTCCCCATCAAGCTGGGGCTTTGAGGGCCTCTCTCAGTGGCCTTTCTCCTGGGACCTTTGCCATTTTCTTGAACTCCCCTCTCCCTTTCACTGTCCATGTCGCTTTCAAGTTCAGAGCCTGTAGTGCTCTCCAGATCACTTCCACTTGGTGTGCTGACGTCGTCTACATCGCTGCTTTCAGACTGGTCACTCTGTTTGTTCTGCTGCTTTGTAGACACTAAAGAACCCTGATTGGGAAGGTCTGAATCTTGCATGTTGTTTCCAGGTGAATTGATATTTTTGCACAGAGCTTTTAGCAGTTCTTGAGACTCCAGAACAACAGGACTTGATGGAAGCAAAGGACTTTTTCTTAGTTCCACACCAGGGCCTGCAGCAGGTGCATGAGCTGTCTGTCTGACAGAGGAGGAGGTGGCAGGAATGAGCTGAGGCCGGTGATATAGTCCAGAAGGAAACAAGCCAGGGAAGCTGAAAGGAAATGCTGGAGCTGCAGGGAAAGTAAGCCCACTGTGGTGGCGGCTTGACCCGAAGTAATCAGCAAGTCCAGCACTGCCGTGAGCAAGTGTGAGAGCTGATTTGTCTAAGCCAGGAGTACCAGGGAGTGGCAAACCCTGTGCAAACAACCCCCCTCCTGTGAAATGGTTCTTCCCTTCGCAGAAGCGCCGATGCTTGTTAAGGGATGAAGTGGTGCTGAACATTTGCCCACAGTCTTTGCATTTGATCTGTGTGCGACAGTCAGCATGCATGCGTTTGTGCCGGCAAAGGTTAGAGAACTGCGTATAGGACTTGTGGCATACCTCACCTGCAGGGACACAGAGACAAATGGAAAATGCATTAATGTCCATGGCACATTGGCCCAAACACACCAATGTGGAAAATACTACATGATTTCAGATCTCTATCTAAAACGCATCAGAATGACGATATTCAGGGCAGAGCATACACTATTAACCTAGAAGCTAATTTTCCCATCACACAGCGACAATTTGATTTCCAGCAAACAAAAATGAAAAGGTGTGTCCATATCCTAGCATTGTGAATAGATCTGTTTGAATGATGAGATGAGTAAGTCACTGCGACCCATCACCAGCACATCAAACTAATTTCCCAGGAATCCTCTGCCCCTTTGTCCTTCCAGGGATGCTCCCAAGGAGTCTACAAACAATCACACTTAGATACTCATATAGACATGGAGGCACATTCACACAATATTCACATAACACAAAGAAATGGAATGACACACACCCACACAAACAGTCATGTAGACATAAAGATACACACTTTCTCAGCTGCATGAAGTACAATGGCTCTATTTTAAGTTTGCAAAGGAAGCCGATTTGAATGAATCCTATCCTGCAGTCTAGTTCCCAGGGACAGGACTCACGTCCTCTGTTGCTCTCTTCCCTCACCCCCCTCTGGGCCTCTCAAGTCAACCCCTCATCCCCTTTACCTTTTCCCAATGGCTGAGGCCATGTTATCCTGAGCTTAGTGACCTTCCCACAGCCAATTGGGCCATCACTCTGTTTTGGTCATGATGTACAGTGACAACACCCGATCCAATAACAAACCAAAGTCTGATGTTATCTGTCATCACTATTAATATGTCAACCTTATATGTCCGAAGTCCCATATTGTAGATTCTGTGTCCATATTGTAGATTCTGTGTAGTCAAATCCTATTTCTCGTATAGTTCTTTATATTTTATTATATTATTTAAAATTGCTATCAGGGTGTAAACTGGACCGGGGAATTATAATTTCGTCCCACCTCATGTACCACATGTGATGCAATGACAAATAAAATTCCTTGATTCCTTATAACAGATGACTAGATAGTATTGTAATAGTAAAAAAAGAAAAAAAAAGTTTTTCTATTTTATTTCAGTCACAAAGGTCAGTTAAGAGACAAACGTTGCCTATAGTTGTCTCCTCCCAAGCAATAAACCTGAACCATTAATAAGATTGTGATTAGTGAAGGCATTTGACTGGTATTGAATGTTAAATAATGATCAAGAAATTCAATGGCTTAAACTGTGATTAGACGTCTGCATATCTTGGATGTCTTCCAAGCGTGTTAAATGTGAGAGGCAAATGAAAGAAATGGTGAGGAAGAGCAATATTTGGGGAAATCTATTCACATAAACAGTGTAAAAGGACTCATAACCTGAAACATTCGGTGCTAAGAACAGAGGATGTCTTTAAAGAGCCCTAGTTTTAACATCATTACTTTTAACATCATGTTTAAATCATTGATGGTCAACGTACCCACAAGAATTTGTCTGAAAAATTGAGTATGAAACAGTGAGTACGTTAAATGAACAGCCCAATTTCACAACAAAAAGTTGTTTTTTAATGGTTTTATCTAACTTTTTTGGTAATGTTTTTTATTCCTGACTGCCACCAATTTAAGGTTTTGGTGGTTATAAATATCTCCCGTGCAGAACAAAAAGGTGGCCTTGTTCAGTGCAGTAGAGTATAGTACAGGGACAGACAAAGCTTATGTTACAGAGGCTCAAGTGAACTCTGAACCACAATTTAGCTCTATATCCTCTTCTGCAGCTCCTCAGAGAAGCTGTAAAGTGTGTGTTTTTACGAGCATGGCTAGAGGGCCTGTACAAATTTTAACTAAAGTATTTTGACCATAAATCATAAATAATGTGACGTTTATCGAAACAAAGCTCACATGTATTACACACGGAACGTGAGATCTGAGCCCACAACATGCGTGCAGTCATCAGCCATTATTAAACTGAAGACAAATGTTGTAAACACTTTCGGAAGAGAAGAGCGGGAGATGAGTAATGGTGAGTTGAGTGCTTCCGTCTCACAGCAAAGTGTTAAGGCACACACATCCGTGACACATTGCGTGCACCGTGGTACAAACAGAATCATGTGAACATATAGAATTTCTTTCTAAAACACATACATGTCCTTCAACAGCAGTCGGTCAAACAAACATCTTACAGACACACACATGTGATCTTGTCCAGACAGCCGTCACATCTCAGTCTTCTTTTTTTTTTTAACATAGGCCATTAGTTGCTTTTAAACCTGCATATTTCCTGCTGATTACAGCAAATGGACTATTCGCAGGGCTGTACATGTGGTTGCCATTTATGAGGAATGGTGAATGTGGTGTAGGCAGGAGAGGAGAAAAAGAGAGAGAGGGGAATAATGAGGTCTTCAACGGAGATGCAGTCATTCCTGCTTATGCATATATATTTATGTGAGTGTGTGCGTGTGTGAAAGACATCATAGATTAAGTGTGTCGACAGGTGTGCAGAAGCTTCCATGTGTATAAAGGAGAGAAAGAAAAGAAAAAGACTAACGGGGCAAAGGGGAAAGATCAAAAAGCTTCAGGGGAAGGAGGAGATAAGATCTCTTGTGCTAGTGAAAGTGTGAAAGGTCAAAATGTGTTTGGGTCTGGCTGGAGTTGACGAGAGGGGATTGAAGTGTATGCTTAAGCGAGCAGGGATCCTGGAAAGAAAAACGCTGTTAGCCCCTCTTCAGCAGATCATTCTTAGTCACTCTGACAAATTTGCAGCTGTGTATTACTATACAATATGGAGTTGCTGAGGCAGTGAGAAAGCAAACCAAACAAAAAAAAGCTAAAAGTGATCAAGTGCATTTCTGTAAAATCATCTTTTTTTTCTTTTATAAAGTCAAGTCCAAGCATGTTATTGTTGTTATTGTTATAATGTACTGAGGAGACTTACATAGGTAGGGTCTTAGTGACTTACACATGAAGGGCTTGACACTGCTGTGAATGTGCTTATGCTGCTTGAGGCCCGAAGACGTTGCAAACGTCTTTCCGCAATCGGAGCAGGCATGGGCCCGAGCACCGATGTGCTGAGAGCGAATGTGCCTCTGCAGGTTACTGGGGTCTGTGAACACCTGCTGGGGGGAGCAACCAAAGAGACACAGTGGAGTTAATATACTTTTCAGTATGGCAAAGGGTGCCTAAAACAAAAAGGAGCACGTAAAAACTAACAGGCATTTACTAAACAGCCCATTCCTTCACTTTACCTTTGAGCAGTTTTCACATTCGTAGTGCTTGCCGCTGTCATGCGACATCTGATGTCGGATTAAGTTCGATTTCCAGTTGAAAGCCTTGGGACACTGATCGCACTTGTATTCCCTCTCCTCAGAGTGTGACTGGCTGTGATTCTCCAAGCTGCAACAGAAAGAAATGAGAAACCAAAAATCAGATTTTGTTTAGAAGCTTATAGTGTCTAACAAAAGTATACACACCCCTCAAACTTACTTAAAATGTGTCATTGTAAAATCTAAAAACCTCAATCAGTCTTTGATAGAGTTAAATGGGAATACTACCTCAAAGTAATCAATAAAAATGTTAACAAACAAAAACTAATGCATGTTTGTATTCATCCCCTTGATTCAATACTATTCAATACTAAGAAATTATAGCTTTAAATATTGTGTTTTTACCAGCTTTGCACATCCAACGACTGCAATTTTTGCCAATGATTCTCAATTGAATTCATGTCAGGAAATTAACTGGGTCATTGTAACATAGGAAATTTGCTTGTTCTAAAACATTCTATTAAAAGTATTAGGTTGGATCTGGCTACATTTTGAGGGTTATTTTTCTTTTCGAAGCTTATTGCAGTGTTTGGTTCTTCAAACTTTGCTTGTATTTAGGACTATCTATCTTCCCATCAAAGCTTGTCTGCTTTCATGTCCCCGGTAAAGACGGGGACTGCTGCAGAACAATGTTGCCACCACCATGTTTCACCCTGGTAAGAGTGCATTCAGGATGATGTGCAACAACTTGCATTTTCCATGATGGCCTACTCAGACATTAGCCGTATTCAAAAAAGTTTTTTGGGTTTTTTACTCAAGTTATTTATGTGGTTGAATGTTTTTGCTTATTAAATACCTCTGGACATCTGGAAAGACCTCATTACACTCCTTGCACTCATGCAGGCCATGAGACATATGAAGAGGCCGCAGATCTTGAGGTTCTTGAGCTGTCACATCCCCGTCCCCTCCTATACACACAAAAAATAAGAGTATAAAACCAGTGGCATAATGTAGGGGATGAGGTTCAGGTCTAGCTAAATGCCTATGATCATTATTGCAGCAGAACTTCATCAGAGATTTAACACTTAATTTCTTTTTCGAAGCATTCTGATGTTTCTCCGATTTAAGTATCATAAAACACACATGAATGTTTACATTCTATCGCATTTCTGGGGTGTTTGGCTGCTTTACTTAGTAGGAGGCAGCAGTCGATACTTTTAAATCTCTCAACTAACCCCAATGGTAGGGAAAACTGATAACTGTGTCACTGTCACTGGTCTCTTCAAAGTGAATTAAAACAGTAGGAACAGCACCAGAAAAAAATGCAAATGGTTTTGAAGCGAAAAAATGTATTGCCTGTACTTGAAACAAGATGGCATAATCACACAAACAGAAACAAAACTTTGTTCGATAAGGTTAATTATCTCAAAACCTACAGTTTTAAAATTATTATTTTGAGAAAAATTACCTTCTTCTAGTCTAAAAAACCCACAAATGTATAGTGTCTAAATTACTGCTTAATCCTATTAGTAGACTCATCTTTTAACATTTATTCCTCTGTGATCTCAACTATAGAACCGAACATGCAGATCTGTTCACCCTCTCTAGCCACTCATCCATCCTGTCACTCTGTATTGCTCAGAGCTTACAGCAGCACGAAACATGCATTCCTGTTAAGAAACAAATATCAAACCTGGGTTTAGAAAGGCAGAGGGGGGCATTCCACATGGCTCCTTCTGGTGGTCAAGCAACTCGTTGCGGGACTCAAAGTGCTGGTCGCAGTCCTCACAGCGGTACTGCCTCTCCTCTGCATTGCGAAAGGAGGATGAGTGTTTGTTTCGTGAGGAGCGATGTCTAAACTAATCAGTCTTAAAGTGGAAAAAGCGGTGTATCTTTGTGTTTGACGCTTACCATGAATATCGGGAGCCATCGTGTTGCATAAATACTCTTCAGCCTTCATGAAAAGCAGCAGCTCTTCGCCAGGAAAAATCTCTCTGGTGACTTTGTAGAAGATCTGCATCACACAAAGCATGTTTATGATTTAAAGAATACAATTTCTCCATAAATGTATGATAAACCTACAGTGGGCAAAGCCACTGAGCCATTTTAAGTTTAATTATTCTATCCCGGTCTAATGTTCACAACACATTTTTATATTTTATACACACTACAACACTTCAGAAGGAGTAAATATCACTAAAGGTACCTTGTGGTGCATTAACACACGCACAAACACACACATTTCTACAGCTGTTTACACAGCTATAACACCACAAAGCCACCGCAGAGGGTTTCCACATAAATGAAAATACACACACTCATTAACTTGTAATTAATCATCTTAAGAGGCATCCATCTTAGGATATATGAATGGGAGCACAAACAACCATCCTACAGAATAAACACACAGTCTCATGAAGGCTAACTGCAAAAAAATTTGAGTACGCAGGAAGAGGTAAATTACTGGGTGGAGAGAAAGCTTGGTAATTTAAGAGGGTGCAAAAAACACGGGCAAACTGCTAAAGAAGATGCTTAGATGAGTTAAATGCGTTAGTCAAGGAAGAATCCCCAAGCATGAAAGTAAAACCACTTTAACAGGGATGCATTTCAAATCAAAACTTGCTCTACATATCTGTTCCCCAATCACACAATCAAGTTGACATGTCTTCTACAAAGGGTTGCTTGGCAGGTGAGTGTCTGTTCAGGTGCCGACGGGGGGGATCACATTAAAGAATCAGCTGAGAGACCCTGTGACTGCAAAGCTTCCCATGGACACACAATGGCCTTTCTTTGCAAAACAATCACACATGGGATTATTAATAGCGTGCTTTGGATGCTAAACATATCAACTTCCTTTGCTGCGTCAACATGACAATGATGATGGAGGAATTTTTTAGAAATGCGATGGAGGGTTTGGGGGGGATGGGTGGAGGGGGCGGCTGTTGTGTTCGGGAAATGTTTCTGGGAAGCTGTGGATCACAGGTAGACAGATTATAAAGTGATTTCTTGAATAACCTTGCTGCCACACCAGAGCCACAGCGGCTCCATGTCAGGTTGAGATGAGTATCTTTGTCGAAATCTTGTATTCTGTGAAGTTTAATGTTATTGTGTGTGTGTGTGTCATTGTTCCTACTTCTGGCAAACTATATCATATTCAGAATTAGAAGCTAAAGTCAGGCTGATCTGATGAGATCTTGCATGGTTGCAACACAAACCTATTTCTTAATTTTTTTCAAGTCTCTGTTGGTAAACATTGTTTTAGTTTCTTGTGGTCTGATACATTACCTGGTTGATTAAATATAATCTGCGATGAGCACTGGATATGAAGCTTTTCACTTTTTGACTTAACTTTATCAACAATTGTATGAAAGGAAAAACTACATCAAGCAGATGCTAAATAAAATAGAGATTGATCATTTTAATATAGTTAATATAAGTTATTGTTTTGTGGTGTGTATATATCTAGGCAAATTTAACAACTGGCATGACTTTGACCACTAGATGGCAGTAAGTGCTTCCAATATATATTTTTTGTAGGTATCAAATATACATCAACTGGCATTAGTGATAGATAAATATGGCACCTTGGCTGCATTTATATCAGGGGCAGGGAGGCAAATATTGCAATAGGTGCCCCCAAATGATTAGGATTGACACTGTGGTTTTTATATGTTTGAGACTTCTGTTTTAAAGGAAGACAGAAATTAGTGTTAAGTCACTCGGTGACTGAGTAACATTCAGTTGCACATTCCTGGATCTTTTGCGCTGAATGTATTATGGTTAATTTGACTTTGGACTCTTATTGAAAGCTCTGTCCTGGATGAAAATGGATCAGCTTTCAAGAAATATTTGGATGAGAAAGATAGCCTACTGCACTTTGTTATATAAAACTGAGCTTTATAGGTAAACGACATCGGAGGAGCTCCTGGATGTTTGCAGAACTTCACAGACTGTTGCAGAATATACATGTTCATTTATTGTTTCAGGTTTTTTTATTTTATTTTTTTATTCAAACTTTAAAAACTGAAAAATATTTTAAAACAAAGGGGTAGAAAGAGAAATGTTTTGCTTTTACCCAACAAAATAATAGGAACTCAAGTGTTACAGTCCTACATCTCTGCCATGTTTTGCTTCAACTTTACTGTAAACACACAGGCGTTCCAGAAATTGAAAGCTTAACATGCTTGTTACGACAAACCTATCCTGGCTCTCACAGGCCGTCACTCCTTTGAGGTCACCAAAATATTGATAGTATGAAACAATCCAACAGAGGCTCAAGCAGATTTGTTTTTATCTAGAAAATCCGCTCAGACGCTGATACTGAGATTGAAGACGGAGACTGTTGAAAACTAAATGGAGGGCTAGGGTAGATAAGATCACAGAGAATTTCAAAAACACCTTTTCAAATGGACAAGCTTTTACATTTGGACTATTGTGTTTAAACAAAAGCAAAAAATAAAAAAAAATAAAAATAAACATCCATATCTAATGGAAAGTCATAAGAAATAGCGGGCACCACTGCCCTTCATGCAGAACTTTCCACAACTAGGAAACTGTGGTCTATGAGTCATCTTTGATAAATTAATTACTTTACAAAAAAAAAGGGTATTTTCACTAGTTAAAGAACACACAGGTTGGTAAGGAGGATCAACATGCATGATTACAAACAGGTAGCAACTCTGTACGGGTCTGAAAGCACCACATTTGTTTCCTTACTCTCAATTTCCAGTTTGTTATAGAGCAAATAAGCACCCTACTTCCCACACAACCACTCAAACCAACAAAAAAAAACTTATAACAGTTTAAAATTACCGTTGAGTAATGGCTGAGTGCAAAATTGAGGGTTAATAGGTCAAAATAGTGCAACTGCCACTGCTTAAAATAAAGTAAGCATGGGATAAACTGCAGTATTTAAATTTAGTTTCACAGAGTAGTCACATGCATATGGAATGCTTAGGTGTCTTTATTAGTGTAAAATTTAAACATTTTCCTTCTTAAATATTGACTTACAAAATGTAATGCCCTAAAGGATTAACGTCCTTCAATCTGACTACTAGTTGATACCTTCATCTCTAAAGTTATCCTATTCGGTAACACTCTGACTAGACGCTGAAGGTCTCGCAAAAAGCATTAAGCTAAACACAGCTTCACCAATAAGGATATAAAAGCATGGGAAATAATGATCTTTCAGAATCCACTTAAGAAAGTTTTGTGAATAGTGATAAATGTAACTACAACAGCATTCAGTTGTTGGGCTGCTATTGCAAAACACATATCACATATTGCAGAAGATCGCTTTGCATTCCACATGCAATAAGTCACCAAAACTTGCCTTCTGCACAGAACCGGGAAACAACCCGGAAAGCGGGGAAGACAAATTAAACACCAATATGTATCTGCTTCCAGCACACCGGCTGGATCTCACAAAGAGTCAGCATGACTCTTGTGTTCTTATACTAAGCCTTTTGTTGAGATTGACTTTTAAATAAACAACTCGTTACATTTCTTGTTATAACAACTATTCATTAATCAATAAGCTTCAAACGGTTATCTCTGCCAGTTGCAATCAGCTCCATTGTGGTTTCACTGCAACATGCCCCAGAGCCACTTCATCGCACTCAATACTGAGAGAGAATCAATGGAGTGGATGAGATTAACTCTCATATCCCTCTGTACTGTCTTATGAAAGGCTCTTCAGGGCCTCATCGGATGATGTTAATTACACTTTTTAATCAATTTTCCATTTAGTTGAATCACTTAAGTGAGGAGCGCAGAGAAGGGTTTTTAAGTGCTAATTGCCTCTAATTATCCAAGCAAAAAAAACATGAGGGGATCTGTGCTCGGAGAGCAAGTGCATTGTTTGGGGCCTTAGGAAAGCTTGAGCTTTATCACATAGATCGCCAAGAGCTCATGTTCAACACAAACATCAGCTCCAAAGGATCACTTGATCAACCAACACTCCTTTGTTAGTGCTGAGAAACATTTTATGGGAAATTAAATACAAACTTACATTTGTTACGGCTGCTCAATGGGTTTGGCCGCTGTAAGTTTCCATGCAACTAATAAAGCGAGATCCATCTCCACCTCTTTATAACACTTAAACAAGCTAAAGCAAGACAAGACAATAAAATAATATAAAACAAATCATGAATAAAAACTATCAGAAGGTACAATTTTTGTGTCATTATTGTTACTTTGAAATAAATCAATATGACTGTTTTGAGTTTTCTTTAAAGTCTGACCTACTGATTCTGGAGATATAAAATAAAAATGTTCTCAACAGGATAGGCTGTGGGTCACTTTCATAGAGTAGCTGTTTAAATGAAACAGGAAATTAAGAGATTACAAGATTATTTTCATGTACGTATTAACGCATATTACCCTGACCTTTGTCGAATTCATTAAAATGTTATGTAAAATGTTGACAGTTAACTGATGTACAGATAGATTTAGTTTTAAGTACTTATGCATTTGAAGTACAGAGAAAAAAGTGTTTTGACCTGTTGATCACTGATTAGACAGAATAGTTGATGTCAAACAGCTTGATATGACATGTCAGTATTTTTCTTCCACTTTATCGTCTGATGAACATCTTGTTTGGTGTCAAACATGTGAAAAATTCTTGGAAGTATATATATATATAAGCTCATGTGTGATTCCCTTCATTGTTAATATTCCATTTTCTGTAAGGATCCTTGTATTTAGGAAAAAAAGAAAACAGGCTTTATTTCACTTATTCCTTCTTCCTCCACTTCCCTGTTCTTCTGAGTTTGCTCATAAAGTTTTATAGTAAACAGAACTGGGTCAGAAATGAGAAGGATGGAAGCCAGTTTTACTCTCATGCCGGCAGAGATGCTTGTAAAGGCCGCACGCAAAACAACGACCAAACACACCTGGAAATTGCTGTCGTTGTAGGGTGACGTCCCAACGTAAATCCTGTGACAAAATGTTTCTGTCCAATCGCTAAGAAAGAGTCCCTTAAATTTGAACCCGAGGGAAGATTTTTACAATCTCTCCGAGGCCCGAGTAACTCGGCGAGGCTCTTCTGCTAAAAACTGGCGGTGGCTGTATGTAATGTGTGGCGTAATCAGCGGTTTCCGGCTGAGTTTGGACTCAGCGCTTTCTCTGAGGCCATAAAAAAAAAAAAAAAGACCTGCTGGAATCAGGTACTGTGCAACTTCAACATTTCCAGCTCGGAATGAGGAGCAGAGGGAGTCATCTAAACCTCAATGAACAATTCACAGGCCTGCACACACACACACACACACACACACACACACACACACACACACACACACACACACACACACACACACACACACACACACACACAAGAACTCCATTGAGGTCTGTACGTGGGCAAAAGCCCAGACACAGGCACACACAGGTGTGTGTGTGCACACTCCGGAGACATAATGAAACACTCGTCGCATTTGCGGGGGAAAACAAAAAGGGCCCCCATGAGCTTAGAGACGTAGGGACAGACACACCAGCAGAATCTGACAGCGGCTTTACAAGACCACCCCGTTAAGTCTATTCATTTTCCAACGCACAGACGGGCATTGTGAGAGGCTACAGTGTGTTTTTTGAAAACACCAGCGTTGGCCGGAAGGCTTAAAGACAGCACATTGTGCCATGTTGTGACAGAGTGTGATACTTAACAATCACCTCATCATAGCCATGTCTGTGACCTGTGGGAGCCTTACACAGCCACCCAAGCAGAACCGCGACGCTGACAGCGAGTCGCACCTCGCACCACGGGCAGCCCGGGGGGGAACGCGTTCTCTGCTTGTTTTTTCCTCTGCCTTTTACCACAGTGGGAAAGGTAAGCAT
This sequence comes from Orestias chungarensis, assembly GCA_032876305.1. NCBI lineage: Eukaryota > Metazoa > Chordata > Actinopteri > Cyprinodontiformes > Cyprinodontidae > Orestias > Orestias chungarensis. Next base: position 1,416,451 of record JAVLVB010000475.1, read on the forward strand.
GTATAAAAGAGCTTCTGCACCTCTCTATGGGGTCCTCCTGCTATCTTTCGTTACTGTGATGTGTAAAAGATTAGTTTCACAAAAGCTGCGTCACTTTGATTTGGGAAAAAAAACTAAACCAATGACTAAAAATGGAACAAATCTAAGATGGAAATTCTTTGCTAAGGGATATCAGGTTTAAGTCCTGCAAACAAATATAGTTTTTTCTTCAATCTCAGCAGATGACACTGAGAAGTTATCTAGATGGACCACCTGTGAGATTGTGTTTTCCATTTGGGTCAAGCGACAGCATTCGCCACACACGCGTCAGGTGAAGTTTGGGCTCCTGTCTCTCCGCTTTAGGAGCCCATTGGCTGTGCTGATCACTGAGCTGAAAAGGCCCTCATGTGTGCAGCACGCACCTCTCTACAGCCAGGTGAACAGCAATAGGGATTCAGCATTCCTGGTATATCTAAGAGTGTATATCGCCGGCGTGACCGGGAAGTGTGCGGAACCATAATTTCGGGGGCGGCTGGCTCTGATCGTTCCGTGTGGTCTTTTGTGGGGCAGAAGGCAGCAAACAAATATGAAGGTAAAACATGTGGAGATACTGAGAAGAAGAGCGCCAAGGCGTTTGTCTGTTAGGTGAAGACTATCTGACTTACATCACAATAACATCATTTGACAGCGCACAGCAGGGTGGCTATTGGAAAGCACAGATATGAAACTCTGGCTTTGGAGCTGTTTAAAAATAAATGAGCTGGGGTTTAAAACCCCTGATTCATCCTGCCAGACAGAAAGACACATCACCATGTGGGAATTTCAAGATCAAGTCATTCATTTAAAACGTTCTCTCCTTCTCTGGTTTCTCCTACTTCTTGAGCTCAGTTTCGCATCACACGACGTTAAGGAGACGTGTCTCCACATACCTGATCATCTATCTGGCACGCTCTCAGGTTATGCTGCGTTGCCCCAGGGGCAAACTGGATGTGCTTCAGCCAGCTCCCTGCGTCTGGTTTGCTGGCATCCACGCAGAACTTTACATGGCCTGACCCGTCCAAGATCTGCGGAGAGAAAGAAAGAGAGAGAGAGAGAAAGAGAGATCAGACTTTGATCAGTATCAGGCCAGGTTACTGTGTCCAAACACTGCCTAACTCTATACCTCCCACTGAGAAATCCCACTCAAACGTTAGGAGCTGCTTTGTGAGGCCACACACACACACACACACGCATATGTATTCATAACAAGAGATATACACAAATACATATACATTTATGATAAATATTATTTCGGTTATTATAAAAATACATAGAATGAAAAAGAAAAACAAACAAGTATTTTTTTTTTCCTTTAATTTAATTCAAATATTTAAAATAAATATTGAATGTTTTTTCAATGTCTTAAATCAATGACAAAGGGGTTATAATTTAATAGGATATAAAAAAAATAAAAAAAAAATAAAAAAAAGGTTTTTAAAATGTCATTTATGTTAGAAAATAACAGAACAAAATAACAAAATAATAAATGAATAAACGAAATCCAACAAAAAAAACAACTGATCAAAAGATTTAAAATATAACCTAAATTATTATATTTAATTCCAGAACATTTCAGCTTCGAACCAACCTTAAGCCACTTGTAATAGATCTTTAGAACCAATTCCCTTTTTTATTTCATTAACTGTAAAAAAAAAAAAAAAAAAAGTAATGAAACAATAATAATAATAATAAACTGTATACAAATAATACCAAAAAGCCTGTTACGCTTTCGTCCAGAGGCGCAATTGTAAGAATTACGACCATTGAATAGAACAAACAATGTATCAATTAAATTTTGAAATATCAGGAAAATATTCCCGCATTAAATTGTATATCGTAGCTTCTGCTGCGCTGCAGGTTTCTGCAGGGCGGCTGGGAACTTTGCAGGGAAGCAAATCAATCGCAGGAAGCCGCGGAGTGATAAGAGTTATGAAGACAAGCCGATTGTTAGGATGCAAAACAGAATCTCCTCCAGGCTCACAAATCTGCCTCAGTGCCTTTGTGTTTGCCTTCGACTGTATAAATATTTTGCTCATAAAAAGAAGAAAGAAAAAAAAAAAGAGAAGAGAAAAACAGCAAAAAAAAAAAAGAACAGGAGCTGAACCAGCGCGTGTAAAACACAACCATAAAACTTTCAATTTAAAAATGATCCGTGAGCAAATTATTTAATTAGAAGGATCCGTGCAATAATAATAATTATAACAACAAGGTTTTGTTTGGGGGGAATCTATGAATTATCTTACCGTCCTCACTCGTTTTCAGCCTCTCGGGATGTTTAGTGATTAAAACTCAGTTCCCCGATAGAAAAAAGATGGAAGAAGAAAAGCAAACACACACAAAAAAAGTGTGCTTGAACTATTAAGAACACAGTTCTTCTTCTTCTTCTTCTTCTTCTTCTTCTTCTTCTTCTTTTCAGCTCCAGCGCATCTTCACTTCTCCAGTCTGTCTCCAGTCTCCGCGGATGCGCTCTTTCTTTCTTTCTTTCTTTTTTTTTTTTGGCTCAACGCGCCTCCAGCGCTCGGCTGAGGAGTAGATCCAGACAACGCCGCTCGCCTCTCGCTGTCCTACAGACCGACCGGACCGAACCGAACCCAGATCCGGCGCATCGGAGTCTGCTGGCAACTTTTCAGCGCGTCTGCTGCGAGCGTCCTCTCCTCCTCTTGTCACCGCTCCTGTCCTGACGCACCCAGGTGTCCTTTAGTGTGCCATTCAACTTTTTCATTTCTCTCACACACCCTGCCCTCCCTCTCACTCCCCCCACACCGCCTCTCCCACTCTCTCCTCAGACAGCTTGGGATGATTCGTCTGCGTGACAGCAGGGGGAGATTTCTGCGGGCGCGCAGTTTTGCGCGACATCTCTGATTGCGCACCAATAAAGAGGGATCCTGCGCCTCCGTCTCCATCCTTCCCCCCCCCAGCAGAGGAGTCAAAGCGTATCGCCGGGGTCTGTCTGTGCACCCCCCCAACTCAACCACCATCGGAAGAGACTGAGCTCCGCAGTAAATTTTAAAGTGACAGGGGCCCGGGGTTGGAAAGGGTGAGCGGGGTCACGGAGAGGTCACGACGGGGGCTCATAAGAGGGATGAACTGCGCACACACTGACATCCACACTTTAATGATTTAATATCCACGTGTTCCCAAACTCTTTTTTTTATGTTATTCAACTAAAAACATCTAAACCAGTTTGTTTTGAACACAATTAATAAAATTGAAATCCAAGATTTTTTTTTTGTTGTTCTCATATTCTTTTCATGTTTATAAATATAAAGATCACAAAAACCCACCAGCAAAGAGAAACATAAATATTGCTTTTTTTTTTTTTTTTTTGGAGCATTATCTATGTCTCACCACATGGATTAATTTCCCATATGGTGCAATTGATTAAAGGCTCCGAATGTGCAGGGAATTACAAGAACAAAATAATATTAAGAATATTTAGTCTATGAGAACTTGTCAATATGTTAGATTTGTTTTTTGGCTTTCTTCATTTATCTTTTTATTTTTGCTGTTAAAAATAAAACACACAGAGACACACACATCATCGCGTTAAATGTCTATAAACATGAAATAATTTTTTAAAAACTATATATTTCTTTGTTATGAAGTTTTGTTCTCATAATGACACACATTGAAGGTGAGTTGATTCTGATGTAGGTTTTCACTCTTTGTTGACCACAGAGCGTGGTTGCATTTTATTGTACGTATTAAATTGAAGTGAAAAGAAAAAAGAAAACAGTGTTTTGGTTTTTCTTCAAAATTGCTGGTTTGGTAACTCTCTGTCCTTCTAAAGCTCCACGTATAAATTGGTCACCCATTATTGATCCCACAGGTAATTTTTGATCCCCTTATTAGCTTTCTTCTTCTTTTCTTCTTCTTGTTCTTCTCTACATGCAGGCCTGTTTATTAGAACGAGGTGAAAAATAGGAGGACTCTATCCCAAAGCCAACTCGTTTCGTGTCAGGGGAACAATTTAACAACCGCATACTTAAATGTATCTGTTAAAGACCTCAAGGAAACTCCGTATGGACCATTAGAAGGCACTTTTTTTTTAAATACATGGACCTAATTAGCTGTTAATTTTTTTCTGTTCTTGGTAGTTTATCTTCCCCTTCATTCTCTCTTACAACACAGCAGAAAAAAAGTTAATAAACGTTAATAAATGATCCAATCTCTGTGCTTGAAAGAAAAGGCCTGACTGAAACCAAGATTAAAAACTGCTCTATTCCTGGTTTTGTCTCATCAAGATAGGACATTTGAATGGTCATTTGTGGCTACTTCTTTTGCATAAGTGTCGTCATTTAAAGCTGGAACTCAAACCAATAGTAGTGTGGGACCGCAGGCTAATGATAAAACAACACCCTTCATGTCAGTGCGTGCATTAAGGAGCTCATAAAGCTGCAGAGAGTCAGATGATGATGGATAACTCCTCACTCTGTGACACTGACCTTACATCCCAGATAATGTCGATTGTTTTTCTGCCTCTTTTTTTTTTGGTAAAGCACAGAGCAAAAAATGTGCAGTAAAGACAGGGGAAAAAATCCAGTGTAAAGAAGGCAGGGAGCCCGGCCCCTGATTCCTATCATGTTGGGCTGCTTGAGAACCGCCACAGAGACCCCCGGTCTGCCCGGTCATTGATTTCCTGCCTCTGCTCGACTTGTCCATTGTTGGAAGCCTTTTTAATTTAGCCATAAATTGGGAATGCTCAAGTCGAATGAGCTGTTCTATTTTCTTCCTGTCAGGATGAGGGATTTGTTTTATGATGCATTGTGTATTAAATACAAGTAATCTGGGAAAGTGATTGCTCCGGCGGCCTCTGCGGGTTCTGAATGAGGATCTTTGGTAGGGGAAAACGGCGTTTGAGAGGGGCGTTTCTTTTACTTCTTTTCCTTAAAAAAAGGAAGAAATGTTTGAGGATAAACACACAGGGGTTTGCGGTAGAAACAGAGGGCAAGTCGGGGAGTTGTGCTTCTTTGCCCTGTCAGGAGATGGCGTCGTAAACTGAAGTGCAACTTTAAACCCTACGCTGCAGTCGAACATGTGAGCATGACAATATATTAAAGGATGTATTTACGGCCTCAAGTTGTTTCTGCTCTCAGGCAATCGTTGTGTTTCACAGAAAACAAAATCAGTCAGAAGGTTTTAATTTTTTTTTTTTTTCTAAATGCTTGTTGCACTGGAGAGGCAGCAACATTTAACCCATTTAGACACGCTACCAATAGTTTTTGCAAAACATGTTTTGACTTGATCAAATAATACAAGGATAACATTAAAACAATTAAAGCAATTTAGATAATTTGTCAATGGTTCAGGCAATAAAAGGGTTGGTTCTTTCCTCTTTTGTCCATGCAAGACTGAGCATCACAGAGAGATCCCAAATTACTCTTTGTTTTAATAGATCAATGAACAAGAGGTATCCTCAACATGAGTCCTTTTCATTTTTGAAATTAGTTTCTGGAAAGGCAGAGACATAATTACCTATGTCAGTAATGTTTTACACCCTTAAACAGATTCCAGGTCTTTATATCTGACTACATAAGGAGAAACGGTTCAGGTTCTTCTTAATTTGGAGACCGCCCACCCGAGTGGACGTTTCAGCTCTGCTACAAGAAGCCCTCAGCATCGTTGTTGTGCACAAATCACTGTGGAGCTGGAAAACTTTACTCCTGTTAACTACGTGTATTTTTCATCGCCGTGTGTGAGTTTGGCAGGTCTCAGACGCACAGGAATTAATCTGCATTGAAAAATGTCGCAGAAAACTGCTTTAAGATGTTTTTACCTAGTGCGTTTTTAATGTCTTCTCATCAGTACATCGCTAAACTTGCACTAACCTAATGCAGAGCTGATTTCGTCATGGGTCACATGTGTCACACCACCTCTGTTTCAGATGTGCACCAGAAGTCCAGAACAAAACTTTAAACATGATTTTCTATCTAAACTCAACAAAGAAAATAACAGACTCATTTCTTTATGGTGTTTAGATAAAGCACCCACTGTCTATATGGTTTACCCCTGAGGGGGTAAGGAAGTAAACTTGCTCCAAAACAAAACAAAAAAGATACATCAAAGGATTTTTTATTTCAGTAGCTAGTTTTTTCCCCCCTTTGTTGCATATCTCAGTTTTTAATCCATTGTTAACTAGACGCTCTCTGATATCCAATGAGAAATGAACGCTTTCTTCCCTGCAAGCGCGGAACATCCGCAACAAGGCGTCAAATTGGTAGTTGTGACATGAAGGATGCAGCTGTACGTGCATAAAAAGTCTAATCATCCGAACGTGACTCTGTCAAGTTACAAAAAAAAAAAAAGAAAAGAATAGAAAGAGAAAAACCCCGATGGGGTGAATTAAACAAAAAAAACAACCCTCTTGTTCATTTAATGAGGCGGCAGAGCGATTTGCGGGAGCGCAACTCTTTAATTCCAGATTCCGATTTTGACATAAACGCTCCTATACATCCTAATGTGCTCAGATGAAACGGATCTGGGTTTTATCTTTTTTTTTCCTTTCTTTTTGTCACCACGATCATTTCTCGGTGTGGAAAACCAGTTTATCAACGATTTCTACAGACAGGGGGGAAAAAGGGGGGGAGGGGGTGCGCAGGCACCAGGGCGCGTTAGTTCCGACTGGATCAGGGCGCACAGCGTTTCATACTCATTTGGGGCTTTTTCCTTTTTTTTTCTATACAACATGCTGCACTGGGATAAAGTGGCGATGCTTCAAATGGCTGTGAAATTCTCCAAATAGGGTTGAACATGGCAAATGCTCATTTTGCTCGCGGCTCTTCCTGTTTATTTTAGGCGTTTGGTCACGCAAAAAAAACAACAACAACAAAAAAAAAAAAAAAAAAAGGAAAAAACAGCAATTGATAAATTGATGGATTTTTTCCCAATATTTATTATCAAATAGTATTATATTTTAGTTGAAGTGAGGTTTTGCTTTAAGCGGGGCCTGTTTAATTATTTTTAAGTGTTTGGAGGAAGCTTTAATCGTAAACAAAAAATAAAAAAATGTGTGTGATGTTAAATGGTACAGAAGGGTGGGATGGAGGATGTGCAAACTGACTCAAACACTGTGGCTGCAGCAGGCCTGTATCATGGGGCTGCAGCTGAGGGGCCACACACTGCCGAGGGCCTGCGTAGTGCATTCCTGCACATCCTTGTAGGGAAGAAAGGCAGAGAGATGGACCCATGTCCATTCTGAGTCTGCATGCAAACTTTCCCTGTATCTTGTATGTTCGTCTCCCCCGCTGCGAATAAATAACGCTTTGCGCGACACTGCGATGTCCATCCTTTTTTTTTTATTTTGTTGGATTCGGCTCATCATTCAGGCGCTCACAGCGCGTCGTGTGTGCGAGATCCGGAGGCCCTGATATTAAAGGGTAAAATCGGGGGTCGGCACCTCCGAATTAGCCTTAAAACATGGCAGAGGAAATGAGAGGAGAAAAAATGTAAATACAAGAAAAAAAAAAGAAGAAGAAAATGTTCCTCGGCTCTGGAGAGGGCCCGTTGCGAGCGGCGCGTTAATCTCCAGCTCAGTAATTTGCTATTGCGGGAGAAGACAGAAGCCCTGCTGCTGTGGCCTGCACTTCATAAATCACTGCTTTATGTGGACAAGGTCAACCCCCACTCCCCCGCCCATCCCCACGTCCCTCCATCCTCTCGGTTTCTCTCTCTCTGCCGCCGTTGGCCCCTCCCGGACCCGCCGCCATGTTTACCCGGCCGCCCCAGGGGCCCCCAGGACCAGAGCGCCTCACTTCTAATTACTTTGGATTATTTTCATTTTGCCGGAGGTCAGCCAGGCATTCCGGCAGAGAGGGATGATTTCTTGACAAATTCTGCGGCCTTTCAGGAACCAAGCCTGCGGTGCTTGCTGAATTAAACACACACGGTGGTTCTTTTTTTTTTTTTTTTTGTCTGTCTCTGCCCTTTGATAATTCCTGGCACACATCGACAAACATCTCTATAATCTCAAATAATAGATAGTTTAGTTATCTGAATAGACGTTTAGACAACAAGGACATGTATTTCAAAGTATTCAAGATAATACTTAAAACAATATCATTGGTATTCTCAAACTGCTGAAAATTAAAGTTCATACTCATTTATTCAATTTTGCTATAGAATCAGACAACTTTATTTAATACATCAGAAATTCTGCAACTTAAACAAAAACCGCATATATCTTCCCGTTGGCAAAAGTCCCATATATGCTCCACAACTATTTGCAATCCCTGCAAAAAAAAAAGTTAAATGCCTTAATATAAATGTATTATTATATTTTTATTTTTGCTGTAGCAATTTTACAGTGTAAAGTATTTTTTTATAATCCAACCTTTAGTTCAAGTCTTTATGTGATTCCCAGAGCCATACTAATTGGCAAGCATGCTATACACTTACGATGGCACTTAGTCCTCTTTAACGTCTTGGAAGGCTGAGGCATAGATAGGCATTACTGATCTTACTCCATCCATGATACATTCAGATTTTCCAGAGTACTGAGACTGAATTATTCCCAATTATTTATAGCAGGAGACAAATAAAAAACTTTTTGGTCTTTGAAACAATTTCTGTGATTTGCCTTAAATTTTGGATTGTTACGATATTGGAAGAGTTTGAAGGTTTTTTTTGAAAGTGAAACAAACCAACAGCCTTACAGATCTTCGTCATAGTTCCACCTTTGTTAAAGACCACAACCAGTAGCGCTTGTTGTTTGAAAAGGATATTTCAAGCACAATCCCAAAGCACTTAGAGTTTTTGCAAACGTTACAATAGAAGGTATCTCCCTCTGTGTACAGATAGCATCTTGTGGTTATTATGGGGATTTGTTGTCTCCCCAAAAAAACCCCCAAAAACACTTTTTGATAGCAGCTCTCTGCTGCAATAACATGCAGCAGAGAGCACACAGGCCTGCACTGTATGTGGGCTACTGGGTGCGATGAAGCTGCACAGGAGTCAGGAGGTCACATTTTCCAAGCATAAATTCAGTGGGCATGCAGCTCCTATACATGCAGAGACAGAGTGGAAACTCAAACAACTCACTGCTCTCTTGCAATGGAGAAGTGGGAACGTAATTAGAGTACGCTGTCTTTTGCCACGGGGAGAACAAATTGCCTCTAGGGCGCTCAAAGATATCATCTTCAAAAGATCGTTATTTAATGTCCGAGAGGTGAAGTTGTACACGGCCCCTTTAGATGTGCAAGTGATGCACATCTATTACTTTTATTAAGTTCTCTTCCCAGGTTTGAACTTAATTCCAGACAGTAATAGTGTGACAACTAACCTTTCATGCTCCGTGTCCAATTGGAGGTCTAATATGTTAATGACGGCGGAAATCAGACGAAAACGATACGCTATGGGCGAGTGGGACAGGACACAACAGCGCCACTTTGGTTCAGTTACAACATGAAAAATACAATCCTTGAAAAAATACTTTGGGAGGAAAGAGGATTTAAAGTGTAAAGGGATTCTTTTAAAAGGTAATGGACAACAGTGTAGTTCAGAAATACCCTGAAACCTCGATGTAGGGCTTTTACTGTGTGTTTTAGAAAGAACAAAATAAGACAACTCACATAGTCTGCTCACCAGAAAGTAGAATAATATGAACGCAACTGATGTTCGTAAAACATATTTGTAGATGTAGTCAAAACTGACAGTGATAACATGATCAGTTCAAAGCAGGCTGAAAATTCCTTCTCTAAATGATAATCTATATACCAGATATTCCACAAAAAAAACAAATGAAATAGTTCATAGCTGCAAGTTCTCATAGTGACAGTGGTGCTTGTCCCTTTACTGACAGGTCCTGGCGGAATGCATGGTAAATATCGCTAGTAACTACTGCTCAGTTAATAAAATTGGTTCGAAGGACTTTAAGGTGCCATTTCCAGCTTTTTTTTTGTCTTTCAGTCTAAATCATGGATTTGATCAGTTTCTTTCAAACTTTTGATTTGACCCAATATGTACATAAGTGGTCTGACTGTTAATTGCACACACATTACAAGTAAATATTAACAGATTTTGATATCCTGAAGTTTTAAAGGATGCAAACTCTGATTTGTTTGTACATGCCTCTAGAACAACATGCATAGGCAATGATAATACCCTAAATTGTTCTAGTTATTTAAATATAACTACGAGAGACCATACCTAAGAAGACTTATTGATCATTCTCAGTTCAAATTCTAAAATACTTTGATTAACTACAGTAAACCTGAGCTATTTAGTTCAGCAATAAAAAGTTTTAAAATATTTATAAGCATACATATTTTAAAATAATTTAAGGAATCACAAAACAATTGTTGGATTTATGTATAAAAAAGTATTTTTAGAGCTTACGTTTTTGCAATGTGGATCTCCTTAAAATGAGGCAAGCCTAATAACTATGTTATCTGGGCAGATCAAGCCTTGGTTGAATTACCTCACATTGGTTATGTACTCAAAAACACAGTTTTAGAGATAAAAAACGTAGTCAAGAACAAAAGATGAGATTTTTAGTTTTTGAGGACCGTCACATAAATATCACAACTCTTCTGAACCCAAGATCCAATCTTGCAAAGTCACATTTCTCTGTCACTTAACATACTTGTTTTTTCCCACGTAAGTTTCTTTTTCTTCATTCTTTTGCAGACCTCTTGAAGGCTTCACAAGATTTTGGATTTACATTAGAAAGCAAAATTTGCAACAACTGTTAGACGGAGGGGAAAAGAAGCAGCTTCCACATAGGAAAGTGTGGCTCCCATTAAAAGGTTCAGAGGCATCAAAGAGGCCCCTGAGTTACACCAGGATTATATTTAACCACAGTGCAAGTTGCTCTGCTGAGTACATGGCATTTGTTGAAGCTCCATCTAGAAACATCCCAAACATTGCTCTCTTCCAAAACTATCATAATGACATGGCTTGGTCATGTTGTTTCTGCAAAAACACACAACTGACTGCAAAAGAAAATCATAAGTAATTCTTAACATGTAATTGCAGCACAGAAGAGACATTATTTTGGTGTTATTATGTATTACGTGTTAGATATTACGTATTTTTCCAATAAAACGTTTCTAGCTGGTTTTGTGGCAATCACCAAGGACAGAATCCAAGAACTGCATCCAGTGATTAATATAAATTATAGTTTAGTTAAACACTGTTTGATACCCTTAATGTTAATTTGGTTCTAATTAACAGCAATTTATACAAACATTAAAACAGAGAAGCCCTGACATAAAATACTTTCCAATGACTGCTGGTGTGTTTCCCGAGTAGAGTTTAACATGATACAGTCTCAACTGTCCAACCTGGTGTGACCTATCAGATATGTTGATCAATGCTCCTAAGGTTTTATTCAATTCCAAACCAATCAGTCTAGTGTCATACACTTTTGGGTTAATATTCTTACGCTGAGGCCCAGCACCAGGTGAAGATAAATCAGCTTTTATGATGGTTTGCTATGGTTTTATAGCACTGGAGTTGTGAGGGACTGATTTGGGGATCAATCACCTGCAGGTGTCTGCCAGCAGCTCGGCCGCTGTGAGGATCGATCGAAGATCTAGAGCTGTGTTGATGAAAGGGAGGTGTATTTCTTATATGTGTGTGTGTCATTGAGATGGGGGCAGTTGTAAGGAATGTGTATTTGTGCAGTGCAAGACAAAGTGATGAAGGTGTGCATGGGCATCCGTAGCAGACACAGAGAGAAGATATATCTGCTGCTGTAGTGGTGATGAAGAGTTGCTGGACTATGACCAGACCATCTCAGCTTATATTGAAGTCCCCCCACTCGCGCTTGCGTGCTCTCTCTCAATCCACTTTTTTATCTAGATGGCACTTTGGAAAATCTCATTGTCACACAACATTTAACAAAGACAAAAGTCTCAACCAGGCAGCTGGAGATGACTGGCCTGACAGTTGGCGCGCCGAGTATTCTTAAATGACCTCTTTCACTCTCATCTCGCGCACGTTTCCTCAGGAGAGGCTGACACTGAACGCAAACTCTGCCAAGACAAATAATATAGTGTGCGTGTATGCGCCACTGGCATGAGCACCCATCAACACACAGACACATTAGGGGTGCTAAAGTTTGTCAGCCTGAATCCTTTCAGCTCTCTTTCCCAGGATGTGCTGCTCATGCACATTCAACATCTCCTCGGAGCTGTCGGCTGGCTGTTTCCTCCAGGGCTTTCAGCAAAGCCTGCCTGAAACAAAAGAGGCAGAGAGCGAGGCCTGCAGCTCCTGAATCGGAGGAAGTTGGTGCTGATTACGCTGCCACTGAAGAAGAATTCCAATCCTGTTAAAACATATGCTTGCTGCCAACACCAAACCATGTAGCAGAGCTGTGGGATTACAAACCGCATGTGGCCCCACCCTGTGTGCCCTCTCCTTGCCTGGGATAAACAGACACCAATCTCTTTTATGACTTTCAACCAATGTTTGTGCCATTTATTTAATTTGTTTTCCAGTGTCCCATTCTTTTTTTATATATTGTCTTATATCCCAATATCTTCATCTTCTGCTTGCAGACACACATTTACTTTCTATCGTATTAGGCAAATAATGAAATATAATTACTAACCCAGCTAATGACATAGCAGCAACGTACAGTTTTGCATTTAGGAGGTCTATTGGCCTCTCCTGCACCCAGTGTTGATCAACGGGGATTTTAAAAAAATTTGCCTTTGTTTGTTTTTCGGAATAATCCCTAACAGAAAATGTGCTAAAGCACTACAAGGCCACACCAATGTCCACTCCTTTCAGCTATGAACACAGAACTAACCTTAAAATTTATTCAAGGTCTTAGAAATTGAACACTAACCGATCTAGGCCTGAATCCAGATTTGAGTGCAATATTAAAATGGTACGGATGGAATTTGGAAGGAACAACATGAAAACAAATGAATGAAATTATGCATTGATTAAGGGTTGTTATGCACATATGGTTATTCCACAGCCAATGTGTGTATTATTGTTGTTGAGCAACCCTTTACAACCAGTGTACCGATCATCAGATGGCTACTTATAGCAGGGCAGTGATCCGTGTCAAACAGCTCAAATCTTCTCAAACTGCTTTACTAAACATTACAATGAAGTCATTTTACTCCAATGTCCTCCACAGACATCAGATATCCCTATGAATCTCCATTTAAATTTAATTTAATGGGAGGGTTGCATCAAGGATGTGCATTGGACAAATATGTGATATGGTTGTGTGAATATTATACATTTCTGATAAATTATTGTATCTGTCACAAAATAAAAAAAAACAAGCAGGGTGGTCAGTGACTAAAAAAGCAGGAAACTTTTGAGAGAATGAAAGAACGCAACACCTTCACACGCTCTTCCCTTCTCTACTGATGGATTCCTTCAACTTTTTCTGTTTGCAAGACACAGGTGGAGGTAATTAATAATTTAGCCAAAGAGGGAATGTACACACTCTGGACATCCTCATAAAAAGAGAAACAAATACATTTCTGTTTGTTTGACAAGAATACTGCTTCCCTCCATCTCCTTCAGAGGAATGACCCCCATCCATCCAAGCTGGGGCGTGACCCCAGCAGCTCTTTTCGGCTCTTTTTCTCTTTCAAGTGCCAACACATAATAAGTAAATGAAGAGTCCATTCATGGTAGCAGGAGACAAACAAGGTTCTCAAACACTGCAAGAATGGCAGGTTGAACCGGTGTCAGTTTGTGTTTGGGATGTTACCCATCTTAGTGGGTTTACATTTAACCGTGTGCTGGGGCTACAGGTTGGGATGGGACAGATGGTTGGCTACAGTTGTGTTTGTTCACAGCTAGTCTGTGTGGTATTTCCTTGGTGAAATTTTGCCCAGAGCGGAAGACTGTTCACATCTGAACAAGGAGCAGGCCAATGCACAAGTGTCTGCTCTCATTCACCTCCAGCTTTGTATCTTGTATTCTGTTTATTTATTTCTGTCGGTGATTATTGTCACTGTGTAAGAAAAGACTACTGGGGAAGTACTGAAAAAAAGGTTGGATGGGATTGAGACAGTGGCTGCAGAGGGGGCTATAAGGCCTCCGATTAAGTACAGGGTTTCGGTGAGTGCTCAGAGGTTGGTTGTGAGGTGTGCTTGAAGAGAGGGCCCGGTGTAATCTCAGTGCTGAATAGACGGAGCTCCTAATAGAATCTTGTTGTCCGGCTGCCATCGAGAGAAACAAGAGCTGTAATGGATGGGCTCAGCTCTGGCTCCCACTTTCCCCCCCGTGACCCCTGTGCTGGTCAGAAGTAAGAGCTAAAGAAGCAATGTAGCCCCGGGCCTGATTGAATGGGGAGGGAGGGAGGTGATGGTGGCGATGGTGGCAGTGGCGGTGAGGGGGTGGTGAGCTAGCTGCGCTGATAGACCAATTTCCCACTACTGCAAGCAGCAGGGCTTGATTGATGAGGCCTGGTGCTGGTGAGAGGAGCCCCATCACATGCAATCACATAAGTACTTATTCAGCTCGAATTGGGCTTGACAAGCCTTACGACAGCTTTGTGCTGTCACAGATATCATTGCAACGAAAACACTCCATTAATCATGCGTAATTAACTTTTCTAAAGGGAACCCACTCAGTACCCAGATAAAAAAATTCACCATCTTAACAGGGACTGGAAAGGGCCTTATTAAAAGCTAAACCTAGTTTTCCCCCACGAGTCCCTCCGTTTGTACAGGAAACGGCTTCATTAGTATTGGTTTAGAGCTCTAATGGGCCCAATACAAAGCCTCCTCTCTGCAACGCAGCCTTGTTCAGGAGCCTCACAGTGCAATATCCTGTAAGTGTGCACACCCATAATGTTCCTCGTTTGAAGTCAGCGTAGAACCTAGTATGAAAGCCTGCCACTAGTTAACTATCTTGACCCCACCCCCTCCTCCCATAAAGTAGCGTTGAGGAATGAGTCCAACAAGCTACACGGTGTCCTTCTGTCTCTCTCTTTCTCTCTCCTTCTGTTTTCTCCTGGGAGTAAACTGGACCAGAGCTCCTTTGTTTTAAAGCAGCAGACCAAATGGCTTAAGTTAGGAATTATACAAAAAACACCTCACAAAGAGGAAAGAATGTGTGGACATGTAGCCAAATCTCATTTGAGCTGGACATCTTCTGTAGTTTACCAAGACAGGCTAACTGGAGCTAATATGTTGGTAAGAGTGAAATAAGTTAACATGGTGGAAGCCAAATATACAGTAAATACTTATCTAATCAGTTATCCTTTAACAGCTAGTTAATGTAGTAAATCCATTAAATGAAAATAGTAGTGGTTTAGACAATAGAGGATGTAGCACTCGTTTTGAAGAATAAAACCACAATCGTTTTGTTTCTTGCCACATCCTGGTTCGTTATATTGACACTTTTTTATGGTTAGTAGCAAAACTTTAAGTTCACTCTTCAACAAACCTTATCACAACTATGAACAACTATCAACCATGTTTTTCTCCATTTGGGCAAAGAAAATTGCTCCAAAATCAAGATGGCATGCTTATTTCCATACATGGTTTAAAACTTCCATGGTGCATCACAAACCCACTTGTTTATTTAGCTCTCCTATTCAACTGGTCATCTCTAGTCATTTCCTTTGAACATCATTGTCACCATTGCAAGTACTTGAGTCATTTCCTTGGACATGAATTAGGTCTGTCTGGCCTTTTAAAAAGAAGGAAGAGATTCCCCGGACAATATAGCCATGATGCACAACTAAAAATAATTAAGGGTGTGACTAGGAACTAAGAAGAGAACACACAAACGTGTGCTCATAAAAGAGTAAAACTGTGCTGACCTATTAATTAAACAGTAGCTGTATCTTCATCGTGACAGCAGTGTGTAATGTTGTATCCCAACAGAAATTTTATTTTATTTTACATTTATTCACACACAACAAACGTGCCCATTGCTTATCTCATCTACATACTTGAAGTGTATTACAATATTTATGTCACAAAGTACATAATTCTGGACAAAAACATTACCTGCCAAGTGTGGTCCTGGATGAGAGATCTATGGCTCCTTGCATGTTCAATATTTCTATATAACATCCTTATTGAGAACACTTATATCCATACAGACACATGCAGGAGTTTATAATTGGATGGCCTTAGATATTCTCTATGTTGCGTTGCAGTTGCCAATACATGCATCTTGTTTTTATTATTGCTGTATATTTTTTACAGTGCCATTTTAATAATTTTTGTTACATATGAAACATTGTTTGCAGGTAGGCTTTCTTGTTTTTCTGTTGTTGTATTTTTCCTCTATTTCTGCAGGTGAATTCTCTGTTTCAATCTCTCTCCCATTTATTTTTTTATCTCCCTGTTTCTTTTAAACCGCTTCCTCGTCTGAAGAAGAAGCAGAAAAAAAGAGGCTTTTCTTCTTTTCCTTTCAATTTAATCTCTGAGGTGGAATACCACTTGACCTAGGGGATGCCAGGAGGTGGTTTACATGCTACAGAAGTTTATAAATTAACTTTTAAAGTTTTACAATGACTATACAAGAATGCGTTAACAAAGATATTTCAATGTTCCAGTCAAAATACTAAAAAAAGAATTAAAATTTAAAATCTACCAAACGCAAATATAAAAAACGTAAAAATACAATACAATTAGGTAATGACGTCACTGTTCAGTATGGACATGTATCAGTGGCTGCTTGCCAATAGACAGTACAATGGTCCCGCTTTACCTCTCACTAGTTACAACATGACCTTATTTAGGAAGTAAAATAATGTTATAAAAACTAAATAATAAATAAAACTATTTTGAAATACCCAATTTGTTCTGTTGGCCTCTCCTGCACCCAGTGCTGAATACTGCTTGATTTGTACACTACCACCCTCCCGCCATGGGTTGTCTTCACAACAGTCTGTCATAAGTTTGGTTGATTAACGAAACCATCGGACAGAGATGCAAAAAGGAGCAAAATAAATTTAGTTGTTCCTTTTTTCAAGTAAGTCTCTTAAAAAGGTACCTTTTGAGAAAATATCAAAAGAAGCTACGGTTGTTCAGCTGAACTTGACATTTATTCAGCAATAGAAAGAGAGAGAGAGACAGTACACACCGTCGCTTCACGGGATTAGGTCTAGAAAACAGATTAGGCTAACAGAGCTAATCCTTTATTCTACTATACCTGCCTCATTTTTCAAACATCAGAATCTGATCTAACTTAAAACAGGTAAAATAGTTAAATAGCTTTGTTTGCTTTTAAAGAATATTTTAAGAACTCTTAAGTAAGCACACGTGGCCAGCAGTGGCTAAACTGTGGTTATCAGGAGTAGGGCATTGATAACCAAGAAGAGTAACCAACTATTTGTTAGGTTGGAAATTGAATACTCCAAGATGGTAAAATGGGGAACACGCACATGCAAGCAACACAGTGACAAAGAGGAAGACTGGAGGAGTTTGAGCAAAGACACAGAGTGGGTGAAGGGTCAAGTACATTCAGCCAGATTAGTTTGACTTATTCACCAAGCAGAGACAACAAACAATACTTGTGTGCTGGGCCGTTGCAGGCTTCTTTCAGAAACGCCTTCTTCTCACTTTTGCATGGGAGCGTCCCACTTAGTGTTAACATGACCCTGAACCAAGATTTAATTAATACCTTCATGTTGACATGGGGTTTAATGGGGTAAATAAACAAGTGACAAATGATAAAAAGATATGTAAGTGGGTTTCTTGAGTTTTGGATGGTCTGGGTGTGGAAGCCTAAAATTTTTTATTTAGACTAAGGATTATGTAATCTGAAATGATTTACAAACAGCCTATTGTGTAAAAGAAAAATATTGGTCACTAAATGTGATTTGTTTAAGAGAAAGTAGCTGACAAGTCAAGTCGTATGAAAACAACATTTGACCTTCGTGAAAATTCTATTGGATTTGTTTAAGAAATAAGGACTTTACATCAAAAATTTCCACAGTTTTTCCCTTTACATGGCACCAGATGGGTTACTTTAAAAAGTTTTGTGGAAAGTACTGCTTGCCAAGCATTTGGAAAAAGGCGCTCACTATTTTTTAATTAGTACCCAGCAGAAGACTACAGAAAGCATCTGTGTTTGAGTGGACTGCAACCTATCTGAATAACAAAGCAGTTATTGATCTCTGTCATATTGTTGACTCTTCTTAAACCAAAAATC
This sequence comes from Orestias chungarensis, assembly GCA_032876305.1. NCBI lineage: Eukaryota > Metazoa > Chordata > Actinopteri > Cyprinodontiformes > Cyprinodontidae > Orestias > Orestias chungarensis. Next base: position 1,434,556 of record JAVLVB010000475.1, read on the forward strand.
ACAATATACTAAATAGACTGCAAAATAGATGAAAGGAAAAGAAAGGGGCTATTCCACCAGCACTTTTTATTTGCAGATTTAACTTGTTTCTGTGCTTTTAAGTTGTCTGCAAGATCTGGTGTGTTGTACACTGCAAAATGATCAGAATCAGAATCAGAATCAGAATCAGCTTTATTCGCCAAGTATTTTTACGCGCACAAGGAATTTGTTTCCGGCTGTTGTTAGCTCGCTACAATTTACAACAATACAATATACAACAAGATTATGTAGACAATATACAAGTTTACATGTTCAGCAGAGTTTGCATATGTACAGAAAATATAAAACTAGTGTAAGATAAATAGTTAAGGTGCAGTTACAATATTGTATAGCATGTATAAAGTGCAGTGTGGCATGTAAACAACAGTAAACAGCAGATTGTAAGATTGCAGCAAAAAATATACAAAATGTATTTCCATCAAAATCCTTATTAAATGGTGAAATTGTCAATTTTTTTTAGTTAAAAGCAGTGTTTTACTTGCAGTGTTGAAATTTGGGAGTCCTACTGTGTGGATAGGTAGAAAAAACAAACAAACTCAACCACATTTTAAAGCAAAAATGGCTGATCAATCATATGGGCCTCAGATATTAATTATTGACAGTATTTTATAAGTAATTAACGTGAAATAACTATTCGTTTTGATGTCGAAAACATTTTATATGTCCTAAGTTCTGCTCCTTAGCCTGAAAGAGCCAAACCCGAGATTTTCTAAACCGCATTTTGAGTGGTAGAAAAGAGGGGAGAGGAGGCAAGCAAGGGAAAAGGAGGCCTTGTTGGTAAGAAAAGGCGTCAGTGTTAATCAGAGATTTCCAAGAAGAGCAAGAGTCATCGCCTTAGGACAGAAAGATGTGGGATAGCCATAGAGGTGAGGAAACGAGAGAAGACTTGAATGAAAGATAGATGGGGAGACGGAAGGAAAGTGAAGGAGGCACGGAGGGCAGCCAGCATTCCTGTGGCTGCAGCTGTGGGAGCTGCAATCACTAAAATGTAGTGCTGTCTCAATGCTGGGCAATTTTTGGACACGTTACAAATGATATAAAACAGCACAACATGTCTGTTATGTGAATCAAAGAAGAGACCAGCAATCAACTTGCTGGGGTTTAACCTATCTCACTTCTTGCTCTCTTGCTGGCCCAATCCTTCCCTTTGGCTGACAATCGCTCCCTCTGTGGCAGGGATGACCCTGTCTAAAGCTCTATATTTGCCCCTTTGTTTACCACTGGGCAGTTAAGGAAAGAATCGGAGACTAAGACCATCTATCATTAGCCTGACAGCAGGCCCCTGGCGGGGATAGCCCTGTTATTTGGACTGTGGGATGACTTCCTCAAAAGGGGCCCCTCCTTTCCTTGTAAGCCTGGCATGGGTGAGGTTTGGTTTGGAGCCTCTATGCCCTCTCGAAAATGTTTAGAGAAAATAGGGAATTGACTGGCTGCATGTTTGGGTCACGCTATGGTGAGCAAGAAAGCTCAATTGGGGAGCGTGAATCTAAGAGGTTGAACAAATAGTAGCCTTTCCAGTTACTAACTGCCATAAGATGAAGAGCTCAGCAGTAAAAGTCATAGAAATACAAGTCCATGTAAATTAATAAAACCTAAACAGTATTTGGGGTCGATCCTTTTATTTTGATTTGCAAACTTTCCTCCATATAGCAGTACTTCAATGTTTTTCTTTTCTGTCACATCTTTCCTTTTTTACGCTTCCTCTTTACTCAACAACCCATCATCTTTTTCCCCCCCTTTTTCTCTCTCCTCTCTCCCCTCTTCTCCCTCCTAGCCACCATATCCGAGGACTTAATAGACCGCGAGTCATACTATTGTCCTGCTGCTCACGTCACATTTTCATTATAGCCAACTATAATTGGAAACAGGAGTCTTTCAGTTAGGCTACAGAGTGACATGGGTATCTGTCTCTTCTGATATTCAACACTGGCTAATTTCCTTCCTCATCTGCATTTAATATGAAAGCAAGACAGCTGCAGTCACATCATTCTGCAAACCACAGGTTTATGCTTAAATACCTTATGCCTATGACCAAAATTGGGTATGGCATTAAAATTGTAAGCCACATTTAAAACTGAGAAAATGTCACTATTTTTAGAAGGTAATATTTAAGTAATTTCTTTTGAATGCTCCAATACTGTCATATACAATAAACTGTCGTACTAATGAAAAGTTTCATTATTTCAGGAAGTTATTTCACTAAGGGAACACATTACACAGATTACTTCAATAATGATGTTTTAATGCCTTTATTTCTGTTAAAATGAGAATTATTAGAAGTGTTTGCGTCAGTCCACTAAAATAAAAATACTTTATGACAGAAATATGGGCTTAACGAAAAGTATGTTTAATGCCTACTGAAGGCTTGTTATTTCTAAAATGTACTTTTAATCTGTAAAAAAGTGCCTAACAGGAATGGGTATTTTATTTCATTGTGTGCGACTGTAAACTGCTCTCTTAAATCTTTTTCCACATTCTGCTATGTGATAACCTTAAACATCAATGTATTTTACAGGATTTTTTTTTTTCTTTTTTTTTTTTTAGATGACCAACAAAATTTTTGTTTCTAACTATGAAGAAGAAGAAATAAAATACAGGGGTTTACAATTTTAGGTTGCATTTGTAGTTAGCTTTCTATTTTCGTAAAATAGTTCAGGATCAGGCAGATTGTATGGAAAGAGTGAAGAAACAGTTTTCAAGCCTTGCCTCAGGTTGTTAATTATATATTTACTTTTGATTTGGATTTCAATAAGTCAATTTAAAATAGGAATGTGCTTCATTGTTTTCTACCAGATTTTCTTTGTATCTAGCTGTATTTCTGTTTCCATCAATTTGATTATCTTCTCCTGAAGGATAGTATCCCCACAGACGAAGGCCACCACATTTTACTGTAGGAATGTGATTTGATTTTTATTCCTTTTATTTTGCTGACATTTGATTAGAGAACCTTTATCCTTGTCTTTGTTGTGACACCTCGATTGCCACCCTATCAGTTTAGGTGGATGGCAATGCCCTTAGATTTATCTTGAAAGCCAGGAATGCTGCTTTACTAACTTAGCCTGACTTTAAATTAATGATATCCCTGACCTTGCTGCTATGTACATTGGTCTTTTAAGATTGTGTTTGTTCACTAATCTTCTGTAAAAAAAAACGAACAAAAATCGTACTAGGTTCAAATCAAAGACAGGCGGACTCTACTGATTAGGTAACATCTTAAGTTAACACAAATAAGTGGTATATTTTTGAGTATTATTTAAAAAACAAACTAACAAGGAAAATATGTACTCTTTTCCTTGAAGTTCTTAATTATGCCTTACTTTGTGTTGACCTATAACTTAAAATCCCAAAGCAATATACAACAAGTTCTCTTGGTTGCAAATCAACAAAAGGGCAATATTACAAGGGCAATAAATACGTTTGCAAGTTTCTTTAATGGCATAGAACTAAATAATTGTGAAGATATATCCTTAGGCTGAGGGAATTGTAAGTAAAGCTCCCTTTTCTTTGCAGGAAATTAATAAACAGACCTAAAAATAAAACTCCATTTAATTTTTAATTCAGGGAAGGCTTGGATTGATCTGTTTGAGTGCCTGGTCCCATTCTGTGGAGGCCATCCAACAACGGGTGCATACACTTCATTAGCACTGTCCGTGAGAAGGAAAGAATCTCACACATGGAATCACTCCTGATCTCTCGTCTCAGGCTACCGCTGTGCAGAGCCTGGACTTGCTGGCCTCCTTCCTTCGAAATCCTTCTGGCCTCTGCCTAAACACAATGCTCAATTTGTTCATATCCAGTGTCAAAGAAAGGGGAGACACACAAAGAACTGGAGATAAGGTTACGACCTGTCCTTACACCCACAGGTGTGAATCAACTAAAGCTTTCAAAACATTGGTTATTGTTCCCTTCTCTTATGCCATCTTCATCAACTGCTTTAATATTCTAATTTTTGTAGAGAATTTTGGCTTGAAGCATGAGAAGATACGTTTGTTAACAACAAACATATAATAAATAAAGTATGCAACCAAAAGATTTAACTCTCAATAAATATTTTTTTCTCGCCCCCCCATATATACAGACACATGTTGAGAGAGCTCGCTTAGCTGCTGTGTTACATTGCATCACGCCGTTCTGCACCCCCACATTAACACTCGCCTTCGCTCCCTGTGACTCGCTCCGTTTCAATAGCTTCAAATGGTTAGAGACGACAAAGGAAGAGAGGGAGCACTGCCAGCTGGCCCAATAGAGCCATGAAGGTTCACTTCACCACCATGAACATGGCACTGACCCCGCTTCCCATGCAACAAAAAGGTTATTCAACTAATTCACACAAAGTAACTCCTCTTGTCTGTTTTAGAATTACCCACTAGACACATCTAAAACCTCACTTTTAATCAACCTTTGTCCTTTGAAGTGCTCGGGGTCTGTTGCCTTTTGGAATATGGCACGCATCTCCTGTTCTCACTAAAGCTGTCATTCTGATGTTTTAATTAGTTTTTTGATTCATTCTGGTGCAATATTGTATGTTGTGTCATTATTGTTTCTTTGATTATTAGGATATATGCCACCTTTATCTATTATGTTTGCAGGGCCTCAATCTTTTATTTACCCATTATCTCAATTGTATTGACAGTATACCACTCAAGAAAGTTAAATAATTAATGCTAAACTAATGAAAGTGTGTTCAACTTCTATTTGTGGATCTTTTTTTTCCGACCAAAGAAATATGAACATTATTTCGGTAGGCTATTAGTAATGCATATGGATAAAACCAATATATACGTTCCTGCTTAAATTGTACTCGTTACTATTGTTTCAAAAAATCCAGTAATTACACATTTTTAGAGTTCATCATATTTTTAGAGTGTTTGAAAAGAAATTGCAACATCACTTACCTCCCATCAAACACAACTGTATAAAGACATTCTTTACATGTATTCAAGACCATGAAGCCCTTCTCCAGCTATTCATACGTCGTTTTCTGAAGTGTTTATTGTTGTAAAATTCAATGTAGTTTATCTGACTAAAGCACACCATTTAAGTTAAAGGACCAGTACGTTTTAGTAAGCAAAACAATTACATTTATGGTGTTTACTACTTTTTTGTGTCATGGGTCATAAACAACAATCTGGCATCTAGACAAGATCTTTTGGAGATTTACAGACCCAGTACCTGTGGTGACAAGAAAAATATTGTTTATTGCCCAGCATTATTTTTTTCTAACCTTTTTTAGACTGTCCAGTAGTCAGAATTTTTTCCCCTTTCTTTTCTCATCTGTTTGTGTCTTTTTACACAAAAGATCCTTATCACTTTGCCATAAAAGCATTTGCCTAACCCTTCCTGCTCATATTCATAGGACCAGGTCCTTTTAAAAACAAATAGGACAATAACATTTGATTGAGATCTTTGGCATGTGTGCATTCCCCATATTTGCACAACAACTCTTTATGGGTTAAGAAAGAAAGGGAGAAAGGGAAAAAGTAAAGATAACTCATGTGAAAGAAATGATAAAAGGGCGTAATGAGGCGAGAAAGGAATACAGGGAAGGGAAACAGAGGATCTGTGTGCCTGAGGTTGCTCTTACTAAGGTCATTTTGGAGTATACAAATGCTGAGTGGGATGCAGATCTCAGCAGAATTGATATATGCCATTCATACATACATGTGCATAAATGCCCAAGTGCCTAAATACACCTCAGTTTGTGATAATATGGTGTTAGAACCACCTGAACATTTGTACAATACCATCTTGTTCAACCCATTCTCCCTAAGGGAAAAAGCAGTAAATTTACAAAAGCGTCGGGCAACTTAATCTGAAAGTAGAGCCTGTCAGTAAACTTGATATTACAATTTAAGTCTGCTTCTTTGGGTTGCAGTTCAAAAGAGATTAGGTATGCACCATTTAGTCATGCAGTTCTTGAGCCGGAATCAGTGGTGAGGGAGATCAGTCCAAATGAAACAGGATCTCATCCGAGGAGATCCCGATCAGAGTCCAGCTCATAAAACTGTCTGTCCTAATGGATCACCTCAAAAGAACACGTGCATCGCTCACGCAATGCTCACACAGATGCACAGTGCATGTACGGCCGAAAAAACAACACAGTCCACCGTCAGGTAAACCGACACAAACACTTTAAGAAGCTTTTATCAACATGCTGTCATTCTCAGGGGATGAGTTGAAATCTAAGCTCATGAATCCACAATAGACAAATTCTTGAAAATTATTTGCTGAACCGTGTTTTATTTGCATGTGTGTTTCAATGCAAACAGAGCCTTATGCGCCGATCCTGTGATGTGGACTGGCTCTCTCAGGAGAGAGCACGCACACATTCACACCCGCACACTAAAAACATTCCCGGCCATTCCTTGCCAGCCAAGCCCAGCACTTGACCTTTCCATGTTGCTCAATCCAACGAGCAATATTTGCTTTCGTCATCATAAATATTAAATACATGCAGGGGCAAATATTTGGGTTTGGCTACCTCGAAGTGGTAAATGAATTAATGTATTCACATGAGCAGAGCGAGGTAGCCAGGGTGTCCCTGCACACACACACACAGCCTTTCAGCTCCTCCAGGTCTTTACGGTAAAGGCCTGTCAGCGGTCACGCAGAAGGAAGACCCACAACTTCTGAGGAACGACATGAAAACAAAGGTCATGGCACATGTCTGCAATTTACTGCAACTGAGGAGTTGTAAAGTTTCTTGTCTGGTGTTTGCTGCTATATTGCATGGAAGCTACTATTTAGTCCGGAATCATTTGAAAATATCAGAACCTACAAATGCCAACTGAGGAATTAATGCATTAACATAAATGTACCATAGAGATCACACGGTGTTGCAAATATCTCATACCTCTTTCAAAAAAAAGCTGTTTTTTTGATATGGAACAATAAAAAGAAACATCTTGAGGTTATGATTAACTTTTATTACACCATAGCAACCATAATTCTGATAGAAATATGTAAAAACGCTTAAATAATTCAAAATAATTCCTCTGTTCAAATGCAACCAACTGCTCAATAAGCACAATTAAACAGTCAATAATAGCTTGTTTTCCTTTCAGTTTAAGCTATCCCACATCCACTGGTGAGTAAATAGCTTAATAGGAAAATTAAACAGTTATCACCAGTTCATGATTGTGACACTAGAGTTTCAGTTTGCACTTTTTCACTCGCAGTTGTTCCAGTGTGAAATATACTTGACATCTTGAGGTAAAGTTCTCATGTGTCAGAATGTTTTGACATATACAAAAACAAATCTTAAGCCAGTTCTTTAGATGCACTTAAAACAAAGGGTTTATATTTCATAGCACTTCCGGGGATTGTCAGAAGTGTAGAGGCCTGTGTAGGAGAGGTCAAACATTGTACCTATGCTATTTAAACACTTCCTTGAAACCTACTAACTCTTCTGGGTTTACTTTTTCCATAACTGCTCCAATTACAGTGGACAAGGAGTCAATACCTTTTAGAGTGGTCATTACCAATGAGTGAAAGGCTAGGGTCATGGTGGCATTGGGTAACCTGACAACAGTCATTAAAAGAATAATTACCAGCTGACTTCAGACTCTTGAATATAACTGCGCCCTCTGATTTGGTCAGCATCCCAATTTGCCAAAACCAACAGATTCTCCAGCAAACACCCATGAACATCTTTTAGGAACTAGCTTTTTCAGAATTGATGTGGGAAAATTCCCAATAAATAATAGATTGCATAGAGGCTAAATTACAAAGTTGTACACAGAGCGTTTTGTGTCACTGTGTGGTCTACAGACTACATTTGCATCTATGTGAAAGCCAGAGGAATTTATTTTCTCATGTTCCACTAGCTACTAGAAATGTAATATTTCACTTGTATCAAGAAGGCAGTGGCCGCCACTAGTTTTCTGTTATCTGCTATGATTTGGCTGAATACAAGGATGCAGACTTGTGGCCTCTAACGGGGGAAGATACATGAAGACACTCAGCTCCCCTTTCGCTCTATGTAAAGAAAACAGAGGATAGTAGTATTATGAGCATGGGATTTTAAAGAAGGAGGGAGACTCAAACATTATCGTAGGAAGGGTCTGAAGTAATAGACCTCCTGCAGTGCCGCACAAAGAGTTCAACAACACAGAGATGCGCTGTATCAAACCAGTAGGACAAGAGGGGCTCAAAAAGCATTCCTATTTGGAGCTTTTCACCCTGGGCCCAGCAGGGGTACAAGCTTCTTTGAACAAACGCAGTGGAAGGATGAGTGGATGGGACAGTGAAGCACAACAATAGATAAAAAGAGGGAAACTGTGGAGGAAAGTGTGAAAATTTGAGAACATGAGACACTGAATGCTGTGAGAGAGCGTCCGTTGTCACTAACGGATAATAGATCAGGCAGCTGCTGTACTTCTGTCCTTCTCTTACATTCAACCAATCTGCCTAAAGACTATCATCATGATAGCCACTGATGAGCAAGGTGAATTTAGTGCCCATTAAAAAAAACCTGTATTGATGGAAACGCTGGTCTGAGCATTGCCAAGCCAAGCTGCCCAATGCCAAGCACAAAACTGCTTGCCGTTGTAGCCCGTCCAGGCGAGATGAACATAATGCGAGTCAGGTCCAGCTTCTCTTTTGGGTGCCAAGAAGAACTCTGTGTAACCCTGAACACTGACTGGGAGCCATTCTGAATGTGAATGTCCTCAAAGAGAACCAATAAAACAAGACAGTCATTGAGGAAACTCAAAGTCTAGCTCAGATAGACTTTTTAATGTATATATCTATCCTCCACAGGATTTAATGGTTTACAGCAAATGTAATAAAAATACAAAAATATCCTTCATGAGGAGCAGGTCTAAATACCTAAAAAAATAAATAAATAAATACAATCTAGTGATTCTGTTTTCCTATTTTGTTTTTCAAATGTTAATAAAATGTCTGACACTCTACACTTTGGATTATCTGCCTTCTCTGGATATGGGTTCTTCCAAATCCAAAAATAAAATTCAGCTGTGAAGAGAAAAGATAATAATACATGCTTTAAACAAAGTAAAATAAATCCATGCAACCATTCACAACAACAACACACAATACTGTGGAGAATCACTGGTTAGCCTGTTTGTAATCGGTAAGTCTTTTAGGTTATGTCTTTACCAACTTTTCACAATTAGAGACTGAAGTTTCCGAATAGAATTGTTCCTTATGGGATTTTCGGATGTGGTTTTTCGCTTATTACTTCACAACGGATTCTCATCTGTAAAAGAAAAGTAAAAGCACACCTTCTGGGATTGGCCCGCACATTTTGTTATACTTTTTGGGGTGCAGGCTACGGTTTAGGCCAAATTCATTCAGATAGAAATATTGAGGTATGCCATAGCATAGCACTGAAGGTGTTGGAGTACCTTCCCAACAACAAGATTCAAAGGGATGACACGCAATCTGACATATGGTGAATGAAACAGCAGCAGGAATGTATTTACTGTGAACATCTCCATTTTAGATTATGAAATGACAGCTCTCCAAAAACAAATAATCTGCTTTTTTTTGTTTAACACTGAAACATTTAATTAACCAAAAATTATTCTAACAGACTTAAGCATTTCCCCTTTATTCAGGCCCTCAGATTTATAGATTTGTCTTCTTATTTACTCAGCAATTCTGTCGTCTATAGTTCCAGGGATGGCAGTAATGTTAAAATCCTGCATGAATGGTTTAAAATGATGACTGAAAATATATTTGTTTTAAATAAATTGTTTTTGGTAATAGTTTAAAGTACCAAGCAAAAAAAAAAAACAATAGGTACATGTTTTCTCTCCAGTTTGATAATAAGTATAAATATTAACATTAATAAAATCAGATCAATAACGGAGCAGGGGTTTGGCAAATCTATTTACATCCCATGAACTTTTAAACAAATTTTCATGATGCAACCCCAAACTTTTTTTTACTTTATATAGCTCTGTATAAAGTAATAATAAAAATAAATTTTAACCAGAAAATATTTCTGGCCACCTTCCTTGCAAAACGAAAGCATTTCAACATCATATTACTGCCACATCTTTTCTTGTACGAATGATGTGCTTAGACTAGGTTGAAAGAAGCATTAAGCTAAATGAAGGGTAATAATTGAAGAAAATCTATAAGGGGGGAAAAAGTCTAGGGATGAGGGAGATTCACAAGTCTGGCATTCATGAAACATCGCCAACCATTAAGAGACCTGTCTGCAGTTTGCTAAAAGATATGTTGGAGACATGGTACATCACCCTACACACATTTTCCGCACCTGATGTTGTTGATGGTAGCATCATGCGTTGGCAACGCTTTTCAAGGTGGCTTCAAGTGCTGGAAATAAACCTTTAAAAGACTTAACCTAAACTAAACTTACAAACTGTGGCACAACTGGCCTACTGAGCATAGGTTTTCAAGAAATTTGGCAGACAACAAAAAATCCAAAAAAAACCAAACAAACAAACTAAAACTGTACTGGCAAAATACTACTAGCTATTGACCCAAGGCCACCTGCCAAAATCCCATGCCCAATTTTCAAATTTTTATACTCTGCGTAATTTTTCTTACAGTTTACAGTTATGCTGTAATTTGTGTTGTTCTTTCCTGTCGAGCTTTTTGGCTCTTACCTCAGAGTTCAGGCAGTTAGACATGTTTTTCAAGATGGTGTTTTATTTTTGAAATGAAGTTAAGATAAACAGATCACCCTAAACCCACAAACATGGCACATATTTACTACGAACAAACAGTGTTAAGGGAAATGTAATATGCTCGATGCTGTGTACATCAATTTCAATTTTTTATTTTTATTTTTAAGTGAGACAGTATGTTCTCCATCATGGCACATTTACAACTCACCAACCTGCGCCTGCAAACACACACACACACACACACACACACACACACACACACACACACACACACACACACACACACACACACACACACACACACACACACACACACACACACACCAGCTCAGTTTAGCTCAGCTTGGCCTGGTAGCCTCATGGCTGTAATTGAGAGTTAATGACGCAGTTGGATCTGTTCTTTACTTCATATTAAACAGAGCCTGCTGCTGCTGCCCGGCTGTAAAAGCAGCACACTGCCCCCCCGTTTCACCTCCTCTCAACCATCTCCCCCTTTTTCAAAGCCCCATTATAAACCTCCACACTCCTCATTATTTAATGCCTGAACATCTCATTTAAAAGCAACTGGTCCATTGTTGGTTCAAAGGACTTAAGCTACTGTGTTTATATCTTTTATTCTGTTGCAACATATATTCTTAATCACTGTACATGTATATCTTAAATTCAAATATGAACTAAGACCCCAATATAAAGCTGGATAAATGTAATAATGAACACCTCCACAGCTATGTGATAACAGATCAACATTTTTATTTAGATTTCTCTTTTTTTTTCCTCTGTAAATGACACTGATGAAAGAGAGGTAGCAGAAGCACCCCCTTTCCTAAATCTCTGAAAAAAGGGGTGGGGGTGTGGGCTTTTGCGACTTGCTGGCGCCAAGAATGGTGCACTGCCCACAGTGAGCAGGGTCGCTAGGGAACCTTTCCCTATCACTGACCAGAGCGGCGAGAGATGGTCTGAGGTGAGCAGAGGGCAAAAGTGGAGATGGTCGGAAAAAAAAAGAGAGCTGGAAAAACGGTGAATGAGAGAGAGAGAGAGAGGCAGGCAGAAAAAACAAACAGGACAGAGGCTGCAGTGTGAATCAGGTCAGTGGGGAGTTTCAGAATGTTCTTCACTGCTGTTCTCCAGAGTGAAAAACTCCTGAGGCTTATCTGCTCCTGGAACTGTCGTTTATCATCAGGCGAGACGAGCAGGGCCACCTCTTCAGCCAGCAGGAGAGAGGCACACGCGCAGATGTGTAAAAGCGCAGCACACATGTGGATGTCCGTTGAGAATACAAACGAAACGCAATTGGACATCCCCCCAAAAAACCACTGTTCGCGTTTTGCTATATGCACTCGAACGCACGCTAGCATTAAAATAAGAGAGATGGGTTGCTATAAAACACACGTGGTGGTTATATGAATGTCATTAAAAATAGCACAAGAAAAACCAATAAAACTCCATGTGGAATGAAATATTGGCTCGTGAGCACGCACAAACAGAGCTGTGATCATCGAGACCTCCCTGCGTTGTCCTAAAGGACCGGCGAGGTCCTAATGGGTTTTCTTGTCTTGAAGTATGCAGTAGTCATTGAAAGTTAAGTTGTGCTTGTTTCACGTGTGTATGTGCATGTTTGTGTGTGTAAACTTGAACCGGACTTTGCACCCCATTGCCTATTTACTGTAGTGCACACTGTTTCAACCCATTAATCTTAAAAATGCAGCACTGGGCACACATGTTTAGTTCAGTTTATGAGCGCAAGGTAAAACAATATTTTTTTTTTTTTTTTTGTGGCCAGAATACATCTTAGTTACTTGACTTGAGGGTTGTCCAGCAGATAGCCAGCGATACTTGTTGCAAAGAGGATAGGTCAAAAGTTTATTGATATATAAGCTGAATGGTTACAGGGTACTATAAACAAACATATTAATGAAAAGTTAAGGGAAAGGAAATCATCTGGTACAAACGCTCCAGAAGATTAGGGGTAACAGCACTTTAGATGGATTGTAAGGCAAATCCAATTTAAAGATACTTATTACACCAATTAAACCTCAAGTACGATCAACGTAGCCTTAGGCAGGTTAATACAAGATCACTCGTCTTTTTTCAGCTGTAGCTTGAAAAAGCGTCAATGGATGCTTTATCCTGTCTTCCTTGTTGTTTTTTCACTGAAGCACAGCAACACAGAGTATTGCTCTTGTCAGCCACTGTGAAGGCGTCCCAGAGGTGACTGCAGGTTCCCCTGATTTGTGTGCTTCTCCATCCTAGCAACCTCTGTCTGTCATTTCCTCTTTATCTGTTTCCTTGTGTCTCTTGATCCTCGCTCTCAGCAGGACATTCTTGCATAACCATTTATTTTGCTGAATTTTTTTTCTTTCTCTCTCTTTCTCAAGGGCCTGGAGGGTTTAATTACATACATAGACAACCCCTATAAACTTCTATTCTGAGGACTTTTTATTGACTTTCAAGCCTGACTACCCTCCGGCATTTTAATTAACCAGTTATAAGAGCAGAAACTACAGTTAAATTAAAAAGTTTCTATAAAGGGGTTTTTGCGTCGTTCCCATTCATTTTTTGGGAGATGGCAGGCTTTACGGATTAAAGCCATAAGATGGTGTGGATATGTGAAACAGCTGGAGCTGGGGTGCCCTGTTTAAGGAAAGAAGAAAAAAAAGGAAGAAAAGCGAAGCAAGGATGACAGAAAGGCGGAGGAAAAAATTGTATAATTAAAAAGTGGAAGGAAGCTAAAGATCGAGAGGAAAGATATATAGCCGAAGCCAGAGGTGGAAGGAGGGGCTACAAGGTCAGGCAGCACGGACCTCGCTACTTAGGCCCTAATTACATGTTGTGAAACTTTAGGCGGCTCGCAGTCATCTGCTCTCGGGGGCCTCTAAAAGCATCGGCAGACAGAGAAATTACAGCACCATTACGCACTCTTTGAAAGAGACATAGAGTGCGCAGGGGAGTACAAGAGAGGAAAGAAGAAGTGTGAGGAGTGGGGAAATGAAAGTAGAGAGCAGGGGAGGGAGAAGGAAGGGGAGGCTGATGTCATTTGCAGTTTTTTAAGAAAGAGTAACAAAGCACTAGAGTTCTGCTTTGTAAGCGGCTGCTGAGTGGAGAGCTGGTATTTTTACAGGCCTAAAGATCTGTGTGCTCATAACAATGTGGGTACATAGCACTCAGCAGGGGTGCCTCTGTGAAATGTGCCCCCTCTGCACCCTCCCTCCTCGGTCTTAATTTTCTCCATCCTCAGAAAAACTAAACTCCCCCTCTCCTCCGCCCAGATGAGGAGCTTCTGTAGCCATGACGTTGCATTAAGTGAGGCCTTCCAGGACCCCGAGGCAATGCAAACACACACTTTCCAAGCAGAAGCATGAGCATGCACTTTTATTGTTATCCAGAAACTGTATTTCAATCATATTTTTTCATCTTCAATATTCAGCTAATCAGTTTAGGGGTTGTGATGGTGCCATCTTGGACTGAGTTTAGCCCCATCTCCTCACACCCACCTCATCGCTCACTGAACGTGATTTACCCAGTGACCTTTGGGTCCATTCTGCCATCGCATCCTCTTTCCTCTCATCTCACCTCCTCTACTTGTTCCCACTTCTAGACAGCCCCTGACTTTTCTTCTCTCCTTCTCCTTCTTTTGTGGTGACAAGGTGTCGGGGAATTCGTCCCCCACAAAATGATGCATTATAGGAAATCAAGGTGGACCTCAGGGCTGCAGAAGTGGGAATTCCAGCAAAAAGTCAAAAAAACCACAGGGGGTAAAAATCAAAGAACACAGATTGTGTACACTAACACACAGCTAAGTCTAAGTAAGTTGCAGTTCCAAACATTGAACATAACCGTTTTCAATTATTTGAAATAAATGCATCTTGGTCATTTTTGTCTTTATTTGTCGTAATATGTACATGTCACTACAAAATAATGCTAATCCACTATTTATGACGATAATTATAGCTAAATTTAGAATAGTTAGAAATTTTTTTAACATAAGACATTTCATATTTAATCACTTTTTTTGGGAAAGCTAAGATGAATTTGTTTGTTTGAAATTGTTGTTCATTTATCAGATCTTTTATTTGTGTGAGTCCTGAAGCTGAAACAGTTTTTTTTAACAAAAAAGATTTTTCATAAAGCAAACAATAAAAAAATAAAAAATAATAATAAAAAAAACATCTCTCATTAGTAAGTTTCTCAGATTTGGTTTGATCAGTCTTCAGATTTAGAACTACAAATTATCAGGTGCATTCCAGGCCCTGTAATATGGAATAGCCTTTTAGCTTAGCCCCAAGAATGTCTCCAAGGAAAGTCACTATTGGTTGTTCAAAGAGTCGCAGGAAAAGGATTACCTCCAATATGCATTGCTTGTTTCTCTGATCCACGAATGGAACATCCTCTTCAGTAGTTACTCTCCCAACATTGTCAATGAGAGCATTTACATGGCCACTGTGAAGAAATGCCCCTGTAATGCTATCAAGGAAAATTTGAGTATATTTACGTTGATTGCCTGAGAAAATTCAGAGTCAATGCAAGTGAATGCAAAAGCACAGATCCCCACAAAAACAGAAGATGAGCTAACAAAACATCCTTACTTTCCGAATAACTCACCAAGGACAGACATTTTTCTGAAAATACTTGCGATGTTAATTAATGTAGGTGTGTAATTATACATTTATGCTACCAAAATGTATTAGTAATGACTATGCGTAAACACCTAATACAAAGAAAACTAACAAAGCTAGTACACCAGTTTGTATGTATGCAATTTTTGTTAGGATTTTTGTATGGGGATGTATCAGTTTTTTGTTATTGTCATGGTCCCCAAAGCTTGCTGTTTTAGCTTAAAACTACAAAACCTGTGCTTAGTTGCCACGGATAGGAAGCTGCATTGTTTGTTTTTTAGCCTGTGCTGCAGAGTTTGTGCAATCTCATTGTAGTTCAAATATACATAGATCTAAAAATTATCTTGTGTATTCTTTTTGCTTTTCCTTATTCCTTTGTCTGTGCTTGAGATGCACATGAACACTTTCATTAAGTTTTTTCTTTTTAATTATTTATAGTTCGCTCATGTATTTTTTATGTTTGGTTTTTAACCTTTTGACTTAGAAACTTAAAACGTAAAATGTAAAGTGTTTTTTTAAACACTAATATATTTATATTTACTTGCTATACTGCTACTGTTTTTATCTTACCATGACTCCTTAGCAACAATATAACTGTTGTATTTGTCCTATAGACAATGTAAATGGTTTTGAGTTTTGAGTGTTTGTGGAGTTTTGCCCAGGTCAGTAAAAAAAAAAAAGCAATTTCCTTTTTTCTAATACCTTGATTAATAAGAGATGGGTGTTAGAAGGCAGCATATTTAGGGAGGTCTGATTCCTTAGCGCTTGGACGTATTGATGAGCAAGTACTGTCCATCCTATGAGGGTGTCAAGACACCAGTCTTTCAGTTTTACAGTGCCTAAAAAATATCCTTAAGTGTAAGTGTAGTCAGCTACCCTAATTAGCAGTTTTGTTTATTTACTTTGTCACCACAACAGGCCAATTTCAAAACTTCAGTTTGTCGAATATTACATTTGAATGTTTTACAAATATCTCATTCTACAAGATGTCGTTGCACCTGTAGAATCTAACAAAGGCAACATTCAAAATAGCAGAACTCAATCTCTCAGTCAAAAAGAACCTTAAGGGACATATTTATCATATGTCACAAAGTTAATCTTAATTAGCAGTAGGGGTGTAACAAGGTTCACCACTGTTTTCTTTACAACCTTATCCTATGTTCTTTTTTCAAGAAAATATGTTTCCTGTGTTACAAATAAATACTTATAAGTCACTTATTTGGCATCATTTTGCAGAAAAAATGGAATTTGTAACTGAAAGATGGAGCAGATGCACATGTTGGGCAACAAGGTGAGAATAACATAAGTGGTTAAACGTTAGACAAAGATGATACTAAAGTTGGGATGGAAAAACAAAAAGGATAATTCTCATGTCTGATAGCATTATCATTTTAGATCAAAAACTACTATACCTAGACTGATCAAGCAAGAACTGGGGGATTCTAAAGTTGACAGATATTCTTAAAATAGATTACTGATTTGTGCAAACAGAAAGGGAGCAACTGAACTGAATATATTTTAATACAAACTATTCATTTTTTTCTAACAGTTTATCAAAATTTTAACTTGCCTAATATGTTTATTATCTGGTCTTATTAGTTGAAGGTGTGGGTACATCTCTAGTTAATGGTTACTCTCACAAATATAGGATAAGACATAAAATTCACAAAGTACTGTTCAAACTGACTGTGAATTTCCTGCTATCTAAGGGGTTTCATTGCTTGGTTTTGGTCATTAAAGCAACTAAACCAAATTAAAATCTCTGCCAAAATCAGTAGTGTCATCCAAGTACACACAGTCGGAACAATTGTAAATGATCATTGCCTTATTTATATAGATACGTATTATAAAAACCTATATATTTATACAGAACAGTTTCCCTAAGTTTAAAGAGTCAGTTGTTGAGATACACATGTAATGCAAGCATCAAAAAACAATGTTTTGGTATCCCCCAAATTCTGAAACAAACCTAACACTCTGCACTCCAAACAACAATCGCAGAACTAAGTTCCGTTTACTTGGTCAAAGTAAGCTAGTAACTCATGTTCCTGAGTGTGCATTGATTAGAGCTTTACCGCTTGTTCTCATTTCCTGATAATAATTGGCAGGATGAGGTCTTATCTGATTGCCTGTCTGCTCGCAAATCGAAGCAGAGACAGAAGCGGTAAGAGCGGAGTATGAGACACAGGAGTCAGTGGAGTGGGCAGGATTGCAATCTGTAATCCGTGATCAATCTCGGCCGAAGTGGCCAGTGTGTGAGAGGAAAGCAACGGCCGACCTCTGTGCTCCCTCTCCGTCTCCAGTTCCCTCCTTTCTCAGTACCCCTCTCATCCCAGGGGTGGCTTGGTCAGCCCTGAGGGGAGAACATGCTGCAGAGCAGGCAGACAATTTTCAGGCTGACTGCGTTTACTTTCGTCCCATTCAGGGACTCATGAAAACAAACTGACAAAACAAAAGACAGCAAATTAATGACCCGTGCTACCCAACAACCCCCACACCCCTACCCACCCTTCAAGCATTGCCCCTAAACAACATCCCCCCCCCCCGTTTTTTTCCTCCAGTACTGCTCACTCACAATTTACTCCTGGTTTGGCATGTCTCTTCCTTGCCTGCTCTTTCCTCCTCTCCTCCCCCTCTTTTCCTCCCATTTCAACTTCTGATCGCGTTCAGATCATGCTCGCGCAGACCTACATATCTGGCCATTGACACATGCACAAACACATCACTACCACCGTCACCCCCTGCCTTAACTCCTTGACCTGTGGCATCTGTTTTAGATTGTCACAGGAAGAAAGAGACAGAAATGTACAAGGGGGGGAGTAAGTGTGAGTGAAGGAGAGAAAAGACGTCTCTGTCTACATTGGGGCCTTCATTATCATGTGTTAATATTAATGTAATTTGAAAAAGAAACAGACACTCGAACACAGTGGGTGAAGAAGGGCATGTCTGCGCTGAGTGGAACAGCATGCTCACGATCCAGACATGCTTCTCTCAACCCGCAGCTCTCGTGCAAGGCTGCATTCCCTTAGACGGGCCCTTTTCATGCATTGTCACTTCAACACGAGGTTTCAATCTGTTATTAATGTGCATTGCATGAGCCTGGCTTTAAGGCTGAATTTGACTTGCAATGTGGTGTAACAGTAGATTTTTGGTAGCTGAGTTGATGAGCAGTGAACGTTTTTACTGAATTTGAAGTTTAGTAACTGAATTTAGTTTGGTGTTCTGATAAAAACCGTCTCCACGGTGCTAAATGCAGTAAAAGCAAAAATCTGGTTTTAGTTTGTTTATGAACACTTTTTGATCCAAAAAATGAACAATAGACAGGGAGTTTATAACATGTAAAAAAATGCAAGAGTGTAAACTAGAACCCAATAGTTTAACATAGGAGTAAAATAGGAAATCTCATGCTGCTTACTCATTGGACCAAAACACATTGAATTAATTTGACAGACGCACAGTTTTATTTTGTTAGATCTATTAATAGTGGAGGTTCCTTCAGATTCCTTTATTAGATATTCTTGTAATGTAATCTGTAATTTGCTTTTGGTGAACATTTTGTGGGAGTACCTGCAGGCCATTCTCTTAGCTCACCAGAGCAAGGCCGCCAAAGGAATGCTGGGTCAAACCGCTCGTAGTTCCAATCACTGCCTGCCTGACGGTAACACAAATCAAATCTGTAGCTTTTTTTTTACAAACTAAGTAAAAGAAGCCAGATTCAGACTCTAAAAGTTGGAATTCTTGTTTTCATTAGCTAATTTAAAGGTTTTGTGAAATGTCTGACAAAAAACATCTATCTATCCATTGAAAAACATGAATATTTTTAAAAGGCTTACAAAAGTTATATTATGGGTACCCCTTCTGTTAATACCCCCTTTGTCCAGGATTTCTATAATCCTCCATTTTCCACTGGAAGTGTCAATTTATTACTTCTGTAACCATAAATACACATTCACCTAAACCCTACTAATTACCAGTATATTCCCAACCATACTCTATACCAAGGTTTCACACCACACCGCGAAACGTAACCCTTAACCCTAAAAGAGGGGTCCAACACCTTAGAACCAGTGCTTGTACCCTATATGCTCAATCAGTCTTCAGAAGCTTAGTGAATATACCACAAAAAGTCCTGTATAAAATAGATAAACCATTACACACACATACACATCTACACATTTTGCTGACGGCAGCCCATAGACTCATAGTGTAAAATCTCTGAAATCTAAATTGTATGAGCAATACTTTTATACAACGGCCTTTGCACACTCACTGACAAGTTTTAACCATTTCTCTAGAACTATTGCTGTAACGTGGTAATGTTTTAATATTGTTATGTATATTTTTACCTTGAAGGTCAATAAATGTTTGCAGCACTCTTCCACTGCATTTTTTAAAACATTGTGTTGATTTTGATTAATTGCATTCATTCAAGTAAGTGAGAGAAAAGTATAATGAAAATACATTGATAGGCTTAAACAGGGGAATGCCTGTTTATGGTAGTCAAAATAGCATTTTATCTACTGTTTGATTTGTGACCAGACCCAAGAAAGCCTGAGGCTGATGCCCTGTCTCATCACAGTGGGCTGAATATTTAAACAGTTTTTTTTTTCATGGCTAGAAAGTGAGTTTTTATCAGCCAACACTGATTAATGAGGTCCTGTGAGGTCAGACAGTTTACCTCTGCTACATCCGCACGCAGACCAACAACAAAAACACTTATCCCGCCTCCTCTCCTGAATGTCTTATAGTCTGTTTGATCCATAAGAACTGCCCACTGAAGTAAGATTTATAGTTAATCAGTCTATATCGGCAGGAGTCAGTACTGGACCGAGCCAACTTTACAACATTACCACACAGGGAGTAGATGATGTCAGAATAGAAGGAACAATAAAAAAGGGGGAGGAAAAAGTGAGAATGAAGCAAACAAGATAGGCAGCTACTGAGAGAAAAACTCATTTTGGAACCCAATGAAGGAGATGGTTTTATGGAGGAGAATTATCTATGTCCTCAACTCTACGCCTTAAGATTCTTTTCGCATTACCGAGTGATTTCTAAAGATGCTTTGACAATTGTTGTTTTATAGCTGTGGGTTAATCTGTTTAAGGACCGAAACGGCTTTATTATTTATTTAGATTTATTTAATTAAAAAGAGAAAAAATTGAGAACGTAGCTGATTTTGTTCTTTTTTTAGGGCATCTTTTAGATACAATGTTTATTAAATGACCTTAAAAGTGGGGTATCCATGCATTCCTTACCCTAACAACTTACTGTATTTTTTTAAGTTCTTTGTGCCGTTTTAGGGCAACTTGAAACAATGGTATTATGCTAATTTCACCTCTTCCACCCACTTATTATTAATAACTACTTACTTGTTTTGATTTAACCATCCATTGAGGGCACTGGCATATTCCCCTTTTATCTTGAGTGACTACCAGTCACCATAAAGCATCCTCACCAATCAGTCTGAGGTCTTGATTAATTTCCAAGCACATTTTTCTGCCCAATAAAAAGCAGCTAGCACATATATTACATAAACTGCCAAGAAGGCTCACGATGACCAACTCCAATGCTTCCATCTTGAGTACTGCTCTCCAACATCACTTGGGCAGCCGGTCTGCAAATGTCTGAGTCAACCGCAACCGCATGGTCACAGATGGATTCATCCTAAGCCTGCAAAGATCAGCCACCAACCGCCAGCTATCAACTAGCATCACCACAAAGCCACAAACTAGACCCTGAAAGTGAGGGAGAGATGGAAATTGTAGAAGAAGAAGCAGGAGGAAACAAGGAACGTTATAACAAAGTGTTGCAAGATGAAAAACTAAGGATAAAAAAGGAATGGGAAAACGGTGTAATATGGTAACTTTCACTTTCTCCATGTAACATTCAACAACTGTCAGTATAAGCTCCCTACTGACTGGCACAATTGAGGAACTACTAATTAAAACCCATGTGATTCAAAGACACTCATTGGGCTTTTAAAAAAAGGCTAAAGCTTCCATGTAGACAAGCAGAGTTATGGCCACCTTTTGAGTTTGTCACAGCCCTTCTACTCCTTCCCCTCCTACTCTGCCCTCCTGTCCATCTCTGTCACTCTGTCCCCCGGCTCAATTCCCTCTAATGGATGTGCTTTATCTAAGCTGACCTAACCATTGTCAAAGTGAGTAGAATTTGTGAGCTTTTAGAGTGGGTACACTCATCAATGCACGAGGGGGTAGAGGGGCGGCCCACGACTGGGAATAAGCGTTGGGGTGTTGCTTGGCAAGTATCCATCCAGGCACTCTCCAGGCCCATTCGTTAGACGCCATACACACAGATATACCCATGCACATACACCTTCCTGTCCATTTCCTCTTTCTTCAGCTATGCAAATAGGATGCCAGTGAAATACTAAATCAGTAAACGGAGAGGACTTTACTCATCTGTGGAATCGACACAACAGATGACAAATGCATCTCTCCTGTGGCTTTGATGCTCCCACTGATTAAAACTTTTAATTTGAATGCAATTTAAAACAACAAACGATCCACTGTCTTCTCTTTAATTTTGGATTTAGTTTTTTATATTAAGAAAAAATGGATTCCACAAAGATAACCAATCTGGGGAAGAAAGTTGGAGGCAGATCCATCAATACAATGCCCCCACAGCTAAGAGAAACCGGATAGGACACTTAAAAAATCGCTTAACATACTCAACACAAAAGACAGCTGAGAAACCTGAGACATGTTTGATTTGAGTGTCAGGGTGGGAGGCACTAATCTGTGGACACGGCAGACACAGGTGGTGAAACAATCAAACAGCCTCGCACTGACGCCCACTCACGCACAAAAATGCACAGAAATGTGCCGAAAATATCCAACAATTGCCAAATTTAAACTAATACGAATGACAGCAGTGGAAGTGTTTGCATTAAAATACATTAAATGCACAGGAATGTATTTAGACAATTATTGAAGTGAAATTTGTTTGGTTAACACACACACACACAAACACGGACACAGTCACTGGAGGGAACAGGCAGAAACCTCCATGAGCATGTCTGCAGCTGGATAAATTACTAAGGAGCATGGTGTTATTTTACTGGGGCGATAAAGACAAGGCGGATCAAATTCCAAGCTCCTGTTTCTCTTCCCTGCCTTTCACCTCCTTTTAATGTGTCAGTGGCACACGCCCTGCCTATGCTGATGGAGGCATGAGAATAATGCACACAGAACAGCCAAATAGTTATAAATACAGATGTTTATATATATATATATATATATATATATATATATATATTTGAGATATTCCGTTTGCCAGATACCACACAGCAGCATTTGTGCATGTTTAATCCAACATTTATATGTATATTCATACTAACAAGTAACGAAAAAGGTATATTAATAAGGTCTTCAAAGTGACTCTGAAACAAAATAACAACAAAAAGGGTAAACGAGTCCAAGTCTAAGACAGGGAAAAATATTAAACAAAAAATAAAGTTTAAAAAAACCGACTAAAACACAACAATATATTATTACAGGTATACAGTATGATACATTTAATGTGGGAAACACGAGGCTGGCAGGGACAACAGAGTATGGAACACAGACAACCCGACAAAAAAATTAAGCAGAATCGCCCTTTAGTCATTTTCCGAAGCCAATGTTGACTGTAAATTATTTTACTGCGATTGCTTCTCCAGCTCCCTATGGCGCACACCCACTTTTTGTGCCGCTGGCTAACAGCAACATCTTGTGAGAGGTGTGTGCAAATTTGGATGACACAGGAGATGCTAATTTACTTGGTCTCCTCATTCTGCAAAAAAACACAGAGCACAAACTAATACCGCTGCAGAACCTACTCACCGGACCAGTTATTCACTTTCTGGGGTATTGGGACTTTGGTGGTCTCTGGAGCAGCTTAGCTATTGGCAGCAGTGCATGACTGAGCAGGGCAGTGAGGGCACATTGTGCAGATCTACCGGCCATGATAGATCTAAGTTATTATTCTTTTGGGAATGCGCACACACACACACACACAAAATACCTAACAGAGTTAGCGTGTGTTTGCGTGCTGAAATGCACATCAGTTTGCTGCCTGGTATGTAAACCAAAAGACAAATGGAAGGATGGATGCGTTCATCTACTTCCTTTAATGCTGTGTGATCCACCTGCAATCCGATCGCGATCGACGTATTGGGCACCCCTGATTTAGCACAAGTGTTGGGCCAAGGGAATGCCATGATATAGCAGCCCAAGCCATCGACCCACATGCTTCACTCTGGGCATGCAACTGTCTGGGTGGTACGCTTCTTTGGGGCACATTGCGGTTGAGGTGCAGATTTATTTCTGCCGTGAGTTGGGCAGCCGTGGTTTTATGTTTTTTGGATACAATCACAGTTAGTACCCAAACATCCCTTTCAGATAGCTTTCTCTTGAGTCCACAGTTGATTCTGTTGGAGGTGGTTTGTCCTTCTTGGTGGTATGCTGACATTGCTCTGGATACTGTGGCTGTTGATACATCTCAAAGACTCGCTGCCTTGGTCACAGTTGCACCAGCAAGACATGCACCAAGAATTTGTCCCCTTTTGAACTCTGGTATGTCCCCCATGATGTTGTGTGCATTGCAATATTTTGAGCGAAACTGTGCTCCAACCCTGCTAATTGGCTTCACACTCTGCTCTTACTGGTGCAATGTGCAATTAATGAAGATTGACCACCAGGCTGGTCCAATTTACCCATGAACCCTTCCACACTAAGGGTGTGTTTTAGTTTCATTGTTCAACACCTGTATGTCCCACAGCCATGCTGCGAAGGCTATTTCTAAAACATGAAACCCACCTTCAGGTGATGTAACTTGAACACCAGGTATTGTTGGCTAATCGTATTAACAGTGCTAAAGTGATCAATGAAGTGTAAATCTTTGGTTGCAGTTGAACAGGCATCCACTTCATAGCAGACCACAGATAACATACTTACTTCAGCCACTAAAGCAAAGCCTGCAATTTGCCCGTTTGTGTTTTTAGGAGCATGACATATTAGACACAGCCTGAATTTATAAATCAGTCTTTAAAAAAAATACTTGGATTTATTATTTCTTTTAAACTTATTTAGTTATTTAGTTACTACGCAGGCTGAGCTACTGGGAGATATTAGACGTTGCACATGAGAAGAACGAGGTGTTTCCCAGAGGAAGTACCCCTCATATTCAAACATTTACACACACCATGTCGTTTTGTATCTCTCTTTCTCTCACTTGCACACACAAACACACACACATACTCACATTCAACCCTTAGGCCATTCTCTGTAATGGGATCCTTACTGTTATTTCTGCTGAATAAAATAAATCCCACTAATTAACATGTTAACATGATTGATGGGCTCCGATTCTGCAGGGAGCAGAGAACGTCTGCATTCGAGCTGCAATACTGCCGTCTCCACACAGGCCATAACAGAATAAGAAAATCAAGTATTTGGGAATGAAGAGTAAAAGCAAATATGAAACACATCACACAAGGTAAAAAAAACAACAACAACAAAAAACAAAAATAAAGCAAAACACCAAATCATATAAGTTATTATGACTGGCTGATTACAGTGTCCGAAAACAGAAATATTTGCTTCTGCTTGAAAAGGCTTACAAAACCACAGTGATGTAGTGCGTGTGTGCATGATGCGATTTGTTTTAAAAATGTAACTTCCTGAGGGTACAACCCATTATTTAATCCTTGCACAATCATGAAACAGAAACAAAGCAGGCAATTAAGTGTCTTTTTCTTTTTTTGTAGTACGAGCAAAAGTAGATAAATTACATTACAGTGATGTGACATGAGCATGATGTTATTGCAGGGTGAGGGAAAAATTCAGAGAAAAGTCACATTCTAATTATCTTATATAAGCTTAAAGACTGAATACAATCAAAACATTCAGAAATCTGACATAAATTCTGGCATAAAAATAATGGAAAAGAAGGGTAAGGGAAGGACAGAAAACAATAATAGTGTTTAAGTCTGCAGTGATTATTCTGAATTGAACCTACTATTTTATCAATACTGTAGCCTAAAAATCTGGAAAAAAAACATGTTTCTATATGTACTTTTCCAATCTTAAAAGTATTTATGCATTACTTTTAAGATTGGAAAAATACACATAGAAACCTGTTTTTTTTGACATTCTGTCTTTCCCAGATGAGGGTGTTTTCTTTTATATATCACTACCAGTTTGACACATCTGAAGCTGAAGTTTTCACCCATTATTTCGGCAAAAAGTTTTAAGCTCAGTTACTTTGAATGCAGAACTGAATTCATGTCTACACTTTGACTAGGCCATTCTACAATGTGAGCATGTTTCAATGCAGTATGTCCTTATCCAGCTAAAAAATAAAGCCCCATCCCCTTCTCAAGTGTTTTGCAGCTTCAAACTGTATTTTTTTCCAAGTGTTCCAAGTGGATTAATGTCTCACTGGAGGGTAAAACTTTCTCACCAGTATTTGCCGCTTTTGACAGTTTTTCTTCAAGGGTTGTTCGGTACTTAACTAATTAGCTTCTACCTGCTGAAGAGGATCATCTCTACAACAAGATGCTGCTAACGTCATGTTTCACACACGAGCCAGAAAGTTGAATTTTGACCAGCTGACCAAAACACCTTTGAGTAGCTTTTGAGAATGTCTCTCTTGACAACGTTTATCTTCAGCAAAGGCTGAATTTGCACAAACCAAAGCTTTTTTGTCTGTGGACCACATAGTATCCCAGCTAAACATTTTTGTGGTTGTAACAAGACAAAAAGTTCAGGGTGTGTAAAACACTGCTTTTGCCGGCCTCTTTTTCTAGCCAGCATCGGTTTCTGGGAAAACTCAGAGGCCAATGCCCGCTGTGCTTGTCCTGTTCTTTATGAATGAATTAATCAGTAGTGACACTGCACTACATGCGCTCTCCTTCCCCATTATTTTAATTAGCTGTTTATATGAACACCCCCCTCCCCAAACCCACCCCCCGAGCTCCGAACCTCTTTGTCCTCTTTTGCATTTCATTAATACATTAACATGCACTTGACAAAAAGAGCAAGGACACAGACACAGTTGTGGTCGGTTGACTGGTCACTTTGTAGTCTTCCACCTGTCTTGCCCTATTTGCCTGCTTCATCAAGAGTTTTGGTCTCCGTCTGTCCTACATCAAGCCCTACAAGAAACTTGTAAGGTCACCAGTAATGGCTCTTTTATTATGCTAATGAGCATTGCTTGAGGTTTTCACCGAATGGGAAACCTAACTTTTAATGTGTTCTCAACAAGCACAAATGGGATTTAATGTGGGTAATTTTTTCTTTCCTTTTTTAATGGATTGCTCACACAATTTGTAGGAAACAGCTTAAGAAACAGAAACTAAAACAGAAGTTATAAAATGTTTTCAACTGGTTAAAGATGGTTAGGGTGTGCTGTATGTGCATGAAAAAGGTGTGTTGGAGCAGCACGGTGTGGATGTGTAAGGGTGCGCTCTTCAGAGTGCGCATGTCTGGGTATGCAGCTGCTGTACCGTGATGAGGTGAGAATGATGAGGACCATTGCTTAAAAAAAAAAAAAATAGTCACCATGTGTAGCTCATATGTTAGGTTCTTGTTAAGGAGACCCTCCTTAAAAACCCAAAACTAACACCAGTCACACAAGCACACACATCCAGTTTCTAGACTCGGCACCCCCCTCCCCTCCCTCAAAGTGGACTTGGACGCTTGCAAGCGTCCACCTCGGCCCGGTAATGCCTTCAGGCATGGGGTGATTGACACAATCCAGATTGCCAGATTGTTCTCTGGAGTGTTGAGGAATGACATCACACTCATTACAACTTCTAAATATATGCATTCACATGGCTTGACTGACAGGTCTGTATACAGCATGTGTGCCCGCGTGTGTTTTGAAACGACTTCTGTAATGTGGTTAGAGAGTAAATGTGTTTGTAGGTGTGTTTTTTCCCCCTAACCAGTCAATAAAGGAAGTCTAACTACAAATGCTGTATTTAACTGAGCATGTTCCTCACCCTGTTTAATTTACTTTTTGTTATTTTACTTTTTAATACAAAGTGAAAGCAGGTTGAAAACCCACAACATGTATTCGGCATAAGCTAATGCTAATACTAATTATAAGGTTATTTTTGTTTTGTTTTGTCAGCAGGATACTGAGGAATGCATAAAAATCTGGGATCATTTTATTAAAAGTAGAAATTAAGTGTGGAAACAGTGGGGTATTGTAATAATCAAAGTTCTTTAGAACGGTTAGAGAAATGAAATAACCTGCAACTCTTATATTTCCTTTTTTTTATTTTTATTTGCTTTCTTAAAGAAATTCTTTTCAGATTATGATTAACTGCACTAGATCCTCATGTAATAAGTTATTTATCATGAAATGTTTATAATATCTTTTTCTACTCTCCTCCTTTGCTCAAGAAAGCGCTAAATAAAACTGTGTTGTGTGTGCGTGAAAAGAATAGGGATATTCAAAATAAAACCTTGATATACCTTCAGAAAGATTTAATGGCTGTCGATAAAAGCTATTTATATATCATAGGAAAGTCTGTGTTTTTGGAAGCCACAAATTCAAAAGATGGTTCTTCAAAAATGTTTCTTTATAATATGAATACATATTCGCCCCAATGTAAATATAATACAACAGGTATTCACATAAAACCTTTGGTGCTAAGTATGGTCAAAAACCATACGGGCTGAAGGAAGTAAAGGCTAGATTTAACATGAAAAACAATAGTTCAGTGCAACCTGAAGAGCATTAATAACACCAACGCATAGCAAACCTAAGAAACAGCCAACCGCACTCGTAAACATGCACACAAGCCTCACATATGTTTGTGCGGCTGCCGCTGAGTTCAAGGCTACTCCGGCTTGTCTGGCTTGCACATTGTAATTTACAAGCACTCAGTGTCACGTTGAGATCTCAATTAGGCAGCTCGGCAACAAACTTGGGCCCTCGAGGCTGGGCTGAGCCGGGCCCGCGTTCTGCTGCTTTGGCCAAAGAGCACTGTGGAGTTCTGTACTCCACCAACCATCCGCCCGCCTTCTGCCTTCGCCTGCTGCCCACAGACGACGGCAACAGTAAATATTTGAGGTTAGAGACAAAGAGGGAGGGGGGGGGGATTCATTTAGCTCATTTTGAAACATGACATTATGATAAAAAGCTAGGGTGTAAAAAAAACATTAAAAAAAAATCCTTTTTACTTTGAATATTCTGGGGTTCTAGTTAAAACAATGAATATGAAAAGCAGTGATAGTTTCAGTTTGATGCAAGAACTGAAGAGACTAGTGGAGAAAGTAACAGAATTTTCTTCATTGATAGATAAGACTATATGAGCAAACAAAGAAAAAAAGAAAAAAAAGAAAAAAAAACAATCACTGACTTTAGGAAAAAAAAAAATACAAATATAAATAACCCACGCGCTGAACTAAAGTAACAAAAGCCCATAAGCTGACACTACTGTTCTGTGATCAGATCCATATGGAGCTTGGCCACAGCCCCTCCACCACCTGCCTTAAAAGTTCCTAATACCTAACAAGCCTGGAAGCCTCCAACTGGCCTCAGACACTTTTTACAAGCGGCCATATAGATGGCTATTTAGCTGGAGTACCAGTTAGCTCACCAGAAATCCTAAATTATACACTAACCATGTGCACCGATGTACCTCCTCTCTCTCTGTTTCTCTCCCTCTCCCTTTTTTTGTGTGTGCAGCCTTGTCATTGGTATGTTCTGAGGACCATTATTGTTACACATTACGTTGTTGGCACCAACGGCTCCTTGTGGGTACCAAAGCCTGGTCCCCACAAGGAGCAGTGCTGTTTTGTGTTAGACTCACAGTTATGATGTACAAATGAATGGAAGTCAATGGAAAGTCCTTCCGAAAAGAAAAAAAAAGAAGACCATTACAGACTCACTTGAACACACAGGACAGATGCCAAGTCAGAGTTTCTACTTTGAGCTTCTGGCACTAAATCAAGCATTAAAACATATCATAGTGGTTAGAACTGCCAAACAATACTGAATGTTCAGTTTTATAGATATTAGGACTTTAAATCTGACTGTAACTCGTGAATTAAGGAAAATAATCTTAGGTAAAATACCTCAATTAAAAGCCTGATCATATTGTTTCTTTTTGATTGAGGGCATTAAAAGTGAGGCATTCTGCTAAATAACCCTATAATGTCCTTAAAAGTCTTAACAACACTCTGTATGGGTGAAAGAAAAGAGCTATTTGAGTTGTGTCATATCTTGGCTACAAAAAACTGGCAAAGGTATTTGTTTATCTTTAACTTTTTGATATTTTGTCACATTATCAAAGCAAATAGTTACACACCCAAACAATGATAACCTAAAAAAGCTAATAGAAGTTGTGTACAAAAAAAGAAGAAAAGAATGGACGTAAATACGGGGATGGGGGGGTTGCTGGAACAAAACCTATTTGGGGCTGAATAAGATTTGACAAAGACATGGAAGTTCACTTTCAAGCAGCACAACACATCTAAATAAAATATATGGCCAAAGCTACATTGATAAGTTCACAATTGCTCTTTAAACATGTAGGTTAAAAGTTTGTTCTTGCAAGCAATTTTGTATATGCTGCATGATGAATACAAAAAAATTCTAACTACTATGTTTCATTTTGCTTCACGATCACAAAAAGGCAATGTTTTTGTTCATAGTTGTTAAGATTCTTTTAATTATAACTGTGGTAAGACAAGACATGAAAAAGGAATGCAAATATGTATTGCTTGGCAAAATATACGAAAACATGAAAGGAAAACCTCTTGAACCAAAAGGCCACCGTTTGTTTTTGCTGCTACAGCAGAAAGCCTAAAACACTAAAGGCCTCAATGAATTCTTACATAAAAGCTCCTGATTGGCAGGATCCTAACAAGCTGCAATTATGACCTTGAAATTGAGTCTTACTGCAGCATTTTTAACGAGCAAGCCATCACGCAGGCCACAATTATCATCACCAGAACTATTAAAACACAACGGCTACAGCCTTGTTAAACGCTCTCATATGTGGAGTCCTTACATTTTTTTTTTTTTTTAGGACACAGTCTGATTGATGGACACACAAACAGCGGCATGCTACAGTCGGTGAGGAGCAGAAAGTTACTTCAGTCTATGGAGGAAATGAAGCGGATACCAGCAGGGAAATATCCGACTTTCTGTCATTCTGCACTTGTAGGACACTGAAACAAACCTTTTTGATATACAGCACATTGTGAATGCACAATCAACCACTACTTTGCATTTTTCATTTTACAAACAGCATCCTGATTCGTTGTTTGATTTTATTCTGGGACCAGGGCGTCATGTGTGAACGGCCACAGTGGGTTAGCGGTCTCCTTCAGCCACATAGTGCAGAAGCTGCAGCAGTGCTCCAGTATCAGGCTGCTCCCTGGTGGGCAGCTTCTCATTGGAGTTACCCTCTGTTGGGTTTAGATGTGCTTCTGTGGAAGGTTTTGAGTGATTTAAACAAGCAAGAGTGACAAAAAATACATTTACGAGTGAAACAGATATTTAACATTGGAAAGATTACAACTTTGCCAAAATGTGAATAAGGATACAAGAGAGTCCCTTTCTGAACACTGACGTAGAATTTAAACCTGCAGCAGATAAAGATAAATAAAATTGAATCAGGCTTTGAAATCTAAGAAGGAATAGATGGTCGCAGGGGATGGTAGGCTGTGTTTATGGTCAGCCTCCGCTCACAGTAGGGGCAGTGTGCCTCTCAGGTCATGCCTCGATTAAGCTGAGCTGTCGGTGTATGAACTTGGCACCATACAGAGGAGTGGCACAGATCAGAGATGCTCCTGTGGGGATGCGGTGGAGTTGTTGGCCAGGCCCGGGGACAAGCAAGCCCAGACTGAGGCCAAGCTGAGGCCAGAGGGAAGGACCAAGGCTGTGAGCCATCGCAGAGAGTGGAAGCTTTGTAGTGTTACAGATCTACTGGCCAACAGCTCTCAGCTCTGGGTTTGTGCATTGTGTTTTAGGTACTTATTTGTTTTGGAAGATATTTTTAGACTGTGGAGGTATTTGAGGTGGTTTGATCATGATATGAGTGGGGGGAAAAAAATCTGCTAGTTATTGCGGTAAACTATTATAATTTTTTTATATATTTCAAGTTAACAGTTTTTCAGCATGCCTCTGTATTAACTCCATCTTATGGAGAGAAGATAAGAGATGTCAGTCCAACCATTTTCCATAAGTTCTTTTATATGGACTTTGTGATACTGTTTTCTTAACAATGTTTCCAAAAAACCTCTGATGCCTTCACAGCACAGCTGGATTCATACTGACATTAAATTGGACATAATAAGGGTTCTTTCAAAGCCTATTTGTTACCCAGGCCGTATTCATGACTAATTATTAAAAGAGGCAAAACACACATATCGGCCACACTTTTCAGCCTTATTTGTTTGTGCTATTTTTCTTCAACGTCACGATCCTGCATAACGTTGTGTTTCCTGTCAAATAAACATGATAACTGGTATAGACTGGGGAAAGTGCTTATCATGCAAGGCAGTGCATGTCTTTAGGGAGCACCGGAGTTTTAAAGAGTATGTTAAAAAGGGAAAAGATGTATTGATTTTTTGAGGAACTTTCTTTAAAAAGCATTGCATCATTTCCGCAGCTAGCTGTAGCGGTTATTATGTTATGGTTATTATTAATAAATGTATATTGAGACTTTTCATGCAAAGCTGTCATCGGCCCTCTCTCTCTCTGCCACCTTATCCAGGGAAAAGACCAATAACTGATCTTCTTCTCCCTGCCTACCACATCTGTTATCCTGAAAATGTATTATTCCACTTGTCCTTTGTTCCTGTTTAAAATCTTTGAGAAATATACATTTATTTCCCCCTAAATCAAAAACTTTCCAAAGTAATTGTCATTAAGTCACAAACCATTCTTGTCCCGCAGCTTCCTGGTATGCTAGACAAATACCTGGCATTTAGCGAATAAATAATGAAAACCAAATTCTTTGAAAAATTGCTGCATAATGTACAATTTAGATTACCGTCTACATTAATCGTTATTGAATATTAAAGACATACATTTTAGTTTCCAGATACTTGCCGCGTCATCGTAACTGCTTCCCATCTCCACATAAAAAAAGACAGCTTAACCTAAGCATGTTTCTGATGTCAGTTTAATTTTTAATAGTGTGAGGAAGGTTTGCTTAACTTCCTCACACTCCTCTACCCATAGTTGTGTGTCTTTTATCTCTATTATGATCTGCAAGGTCAGTGTGGTTCCTTGTGTCTCCATGTTTACAATTCATCCTTGCGCAAATACCAAGAAAGACTCATTTTCTCCCCCCCCCCACCCATTCACACCCACAAACGCACACACACGGCGGAGTTTCTGATTGATGACATTCATTTGTCAGGCAGAGCCGGATAAAACAGAGAATATTATCTTTATACTAAGGACCGAAAGACATCACATTCTCCCCCCTCCTTTTGTCTTTTCTAAGTGGTCAAACATGGCGGCACACAGGAACACGCAGACAGCTCGACATATAGCAGATCTATTCTCATTACGTCTCTATTAGGACATCATCTTTCACTGATCAGGCCCTACATCTTTATACTGACATCAGAGAGAGAAAAAAAGAAGGTGGATGAAGGGTAAGGAGAGGAGGAATGGTTGGGATAAAAGTAAGGAGAAATAGGGAAAAGGAGGTAATGTAGATGGAAACTTGACATTTCTGAATTTGATTAATAGAAGTCTAAATCATCCTATTTAGAGAGTCATACTGCACTACTACTCCCATAGTAAATGGCATTTATCTGCCCTTATGCTGTCCTTCAGTGAGGAGATTACCAGTTTTGCTTTGCAGATTGTTCAAGAGAACATGACCTTCTGGAATAGATGGAAATGACTTTCCTTGCTAATTTTTGAAAGCAATTTATAAAAAAACTAAACATTCTGTCCGGAAAGGCTTGTGGAAAAAAAAGTACCAGAGAAAAAAATCATTAGGATTATGAAGTAACAGTTTTCAGAGACCCCTCATGAACAAAATAAAAATCAGCCCTAAACTGTTATTACACAGAGAGGAAACTTACATTGCCAGTAAAAACTATTTTTTCTGCCCATGTGTGATTTGCTAAATAAAACCCCAAACACTGCTTATTTCCATGACAGCAGTATCCCTATATTTCATATCGGAGATTATGCTCACCACACCTTCCGTCTCAGGGCGCACCCTTGGTATGTGTGCTGTCAATGTTTCAACAGGGCAAACATTCATTCTACAGGAATCTGGGAGCAAACATTTAGTCTTCCATGTAATAAGAAGATCAGAAATAAAATATTTAAAGTGGCAGAGGAGTATATTTTTTTATCTGAGAAACTAATAGTGTACAGTAAAAAAAACAAAAAACATACGCCTCTGCATGTATCTTTATATTACAGGTGCATCTTAAATTACTACATGTTTCCTAATTCCATCCATTACCTTCCACTTAACTGAAATTAAATTGCAGAGGTGACAGACCATAATGTTCCTTACCTTAGCCACGCCCATAATCTCGTTAAAACCTTCTCAAGGTATTTCCAGGTCAGTGATAGTTGTGTTATGTGTTATGTATCTGGTGAAGGGTCTCCTAGTAGACATGACTGGGATAGCTCCAATCCAAGATATCATTGGCATTAGGTCATATACCCTATGCATCACAAATGACCCCTTTCAATGCGGTGGAACGCCACTTTGATCTAACCTGAATGAAGAAGCTTTGGACCTTAACTCCAAGGCCACTGTATTTAGGGAGATCATTATGCAATATCCGCAGAATAAGTGAGTGTCGGAGAGTAAGGAGTAATTCTGCTCCATAGGTCTATGGCCAAACTTCCACTCAACTGTACTTACCTAGCTTGGATACAGCACAAATGTTGTAGTGCATTTTGTTCTAATACAGTCTGCCAGAAACTGTCAAGTTTTCCTTTCTCCCTATGATGATGTAATTAAATAGGCGTTTATTGAGATACATTCATTTTATTTTAAAAGAACACATGCAATGCATTTAATACCACAACTAAATAAATAAATAAAAAATCTCCCTTGCTCTAATTGTAAGGGATAACAAAAAAGAAACAGGGAGTAAAAAAATAAATACTTTTGCCTGCCTTTCATTCTGCAAGCTGCCGATCTGGCACCAATAAATAGCAAACCACGCTCAGTTATTTCCTCATTGGGGCAGGCAGAGACTGAGAGGTTGGGCTGAGTGCCGCCACCACCGATCTCTGCACCTGACTGCGGTAAATCATAGACACAGCAGTCCCATCTTCATTCCAGACATTTAATGAACTACTGCAGGCTTTTTATACCTCTTAAGGCTCACCGAGTGATCACTTTGTACTTGTTCAGAAGAGGGGGTGACGCTGCCACAGCCTACTAAATCTACTATTTGTCACTGAGGATAAAATCTTCCTTTATTCATGGGCTATTTACCAGATACAGATTTATTACAGGGATGGGGGGGTGCTTTCACAAAAGAGGGGTGAGATACAAAACCCCAACTTTCTTTTACTCTTCCCACTCCATGCAAGCTAGGATAAAGGACTGGGATGTCTGTGTCTATGTTGGGATGAACATGGAAAGAGTTTCTCAAAATTTTTATTTACACCTATAATTAAAGTAAAGATAAAAAGATTAAACATACTGTAGTGAAAAAAAAAATCATTAAGTTAAAAAGTACATCAGCTGTGCCCTATCACTGACCCAATCCATTGTTGCTATTGTTATACCTCTCCCTTGATGTCTGGATTTGCAGAAGGGTCATGTGTGAGAGGTCAAACCAGTGTGTATGACCTTTGTGTGGATTTTCTCAAAAAGCTTTTTTTTTTTTTTTTAAACCCTCAAACATCTTTACTTCATGATAACAACAAATGTGAATATGAGAAAAATCCTTGCACAGAATAGTAAATACTTCAACAATCATAGAGTCCATGTATTCTGTTACAGCAAACCTGCCTCCATGTTGCTGATCGTTTGCTGCCTGCCACCACTTGAATCATGCAGTTCATGGACTTTGCTGACCCGGCTTTGACCCAAAAGCATTGTGTCTCCTTATTTGTTTTAAACAGACCATGAACACTCCTCCTTCTCCTCCTCTGAATAGGAGGTGCCTTTTTCCATGATTTCGAACTTACAGCAGTATTGTAAATGTACTCTGGGCTGAGATATTTTTTATTATTTGGTTTTATGCAAATAATAACGCAACATACATGTTTCTATTACCATTTTCCTCCTGGGAAATATAACCAAAGATTATCTTCTGTGTCCCTGTTGGAAGAAAGCGTGGTACATTTAGCAAAATGTAGACTTTGAAATTTTTGAAAAGTTTAGATAGATAGATAGATAGATAGATAGATAGATGGATGCTCCACAAAAAATGTATGCCTACTCGGTTTTTATCATTAAAAAAACACATGTACCGAACTTCAGCATTTTTGCTGATAAACAAAAACTTCCATAGTCTGGCTGACTTTCCAAGGCTTTGCTGGCACTTTTTCATTAGCGGGATGAAATAAGCAAATCTCCAACTTCACTGATGCACCAACACAGTTGTGTTATTTTTCTTCAAGCAAACTTTGTCTAGCTAATAAGAATTCACAGAAAAGTGAGCTGATTAATTACTGAATTTGATTTTGCTGGAATAATGGAACCTCTAAGAGAATTAAGTTAACAGAGATAAGGCAGATATCAAACAGCTCCCTTGTGTTTACTTATTTTTATTTTTTAAAGCCGAGGCTTGTTATCAGGGCTGGGCAGGACTTTGGGCTCCACACATCTTGTTGTTGTGGAGTCTTTCTTGTTTTGAGGAACTGAGTGTTGGTGCTTAATGGACATAGTGTGCAAGTACGGGTGTGTGTGTGACATGGGGCTCAAGCCCTGCTGGTAAATCCCCCCAGTAAAGCCACAGGCCAATGTCTGGATGGATGCCAAAAGTGCGGGACTAATATTCCCAACAATGTTCATGCTCCCACAACAGCTATAGAAATATATATATATATATATATATATATATATATATATATATATATATATATATATATATATATATATATAGCACTGTGTAGTCATGCCAGCATTCCACCCCCCCAACACACACACACAAACACACGCACGCACGCGCACACACACACACACACACACACACACACACACACACACACACGCACACACACACACACTCAAATCCCTTTCCTTTTTTCTACATCTCCAGAATACTGGACTTTTTTCTTTCAGCAAGACAACAATTTATTTTTTTTACATTTTATTTTTAATTTTTTTCACTACATTCACTTTATGTTGATGAAGGCTTCTGGCAGTATCTGTCATCACTAGTTAAAATCCAAAGCTCTACACCACCCTCAGAGGAATGATGAGTTTCATTACCAACTCTAACTGTATCTTTAAAAAGTGGTTTTAAATGATCACTACTATGGTGTAGCCACTTACTTCAGTTTTTTTTAAGTTGCTAAAAAGCATTTAACACAGGAGCTGACTAGCTGGTAGCTTCCCAAAACAATTTTTTTTTTGCAGTTTTCTACAAATTCATTGTGTTGTGACATCTGTCTGAAAAAGGTAAGTAAAGTATACCTTTAACTTTGAAAATATCATCCTTTTAACCTACAGACATCTCTAACATATGACCGTTAGGTTCTTTTTCAGCTTGTCTCCCACTTACTTCCTGCAATATATATGGTTTCCCAAGGCACACCAGAGCCGCTCTCCATGTCTAGCAGTTCCTAAATTTTCATCCTGATACACGTGTGCCTCTTGTACTCATCTGACCTGACCAGTGATCCCTGAGTGGTAATTTGGTCTCAGACTCTTATTGAATATGGCCTTTGGCTCACTTCATGATGGTACACCAGTGGAAAACCAGTGTTTTATAGCACTCTCTTTATATATATATATATATATATATATATATATATATATATATATATATATATTGTATGGTGCATGTTTCCATATGAGGGGGAAGGAGGCATATAGATTCAAATTTGAGCTCTTCTCACAGCTCTGTATGGAACTAAATCATATCCTTAGCATTTATCTTTAAATGTAAAATGTTCATGTGACCCTATCAGGAAGATAATAGGTGTAGATGTGTGTGGTTATATGAGTATCAGAGGCACACACCTCTCTCATTCATGTGAATTGTTCATTTGATGGCCAAATACATCACATCGCCCACACCCCAAAAACTGATGATAGTGTCACCCCAAAATCCCCTTTGTAGCCTTACCATCAGGAATCACAATAAATAACCATGACATCACCCCATTCTTATCTATGGGACGTCCCATGCTGATCGATAGCATGGCTCCTGCAGTGTAAATAGCTTCTAATGCCCCATCTTCCCCTTCAAATAGGTCTACATTATTTATGATGGCTGTTAGGTTACCAGTCCAGGACACAATTTATTTCATCCCACCCCAGCTCCTATTATACTGCTGCTTTTGAGT
This sequence comes from Orestias chungarensis, assembly GCA_032876305.1. NCBI lineage: Eukaryota > Metazoa > Chordata > Actinopteri > Cyprinodontiformes > Cyprinodontidae > Orestias > Orestias chungarensis. Next base: position 1,472,315 of record JAVLVB010000475.1, read on the forward strand.
CGTGATGGGAGATCGGGGGAAGCATTCATTGTGCAGAGGAGTAAATACACATGCCCGTGTCCTCAAAGGGGACCTAAACTCCTAGAAGTTCAAAATCAGCTCTGGTGATGAAGCTGTCGGAGGAAAAAGGAAGAGGAAAAGGATGGAGGGAAAAAAGAGGAAGAGTGGACCTGAATGGTGCCTGGTCCCACCCAGCGGTAACGATAGAACATCTGTTACTCAGATGACAGTGAGAGTGGCAGGCCTATTTGTGTGGCTGCTGGCGCGCTGTGACGGATTAGACAGACGGAGCAGTTGGAGGTTGCGTGAAAGTGACAGGCCGCATTTCCATTTGGGTGAAAAATCTGGCCAATGTGGGTAACATGGATGAGGTGAAGAAGGGTGACATGGGCTGGCCATGGACATGCATATCTGTTGCTTACATTTTGGTAGGTCAGAGTTTTTAGTGCATTTCTATAAACTCTTACTCTCAGTAACATACCTCTGCTTGTGTTATTCTAATACGGTCAAACAAACACATTAGTAGTTTACAGAAACCTATTTTGCTGTAATTTCAGTTGCAAGTTTTTTGACTATGGCTACACCAGCTCTGAACATCCAGGGATTTACATTTTTCATATACTATTTGAAAAATAACTCACACTCACTTATATTGGATGGAGATCTATAAGCATGAATATTTGAGTTTTGTCATAGATTTTAATTAAGATTGAGGTTAGACCATTGTGCTGGAAGGTGAACCGAAGCCCAGTGTCAAGTTCCTTGGAGTCTGTAGTAGGTTTTGTTTGATATGTGCCCTGTATTTAATCTGTTTGTTCTAACCAGCTTTTGTGACTATCCTTATAAAATAAAAATAAAATAAATAAATAAAT
>JAVLVB010000475.1:1473286-1518688 GCA_032876305.1 Orestias chungarensis
TATATATATATATATATATATATATATATATATATATATATATATATATATATATATATATATATATATATATATATATATATATATATATATATATATATATATATATATATATATATATATATATCCCATGTCATTATTCTGCCACCACCATGTGTCACAGCAGATATTGTTTATTCAATAGATCTACACCAACCACTGTGTTCGGGCTATATACCAAAATCTTCTGTTGCACTTTACTTCCACGTGTTTTGCTGCGGCCCTTCTTCTTGATGGAAAATGGTAACATCTTGAAAAGCTGTAAACAACACTTGCCTTAGCTTAGCTTTCAACACTGGATTTTTTCTTGCTATTCCATTAACATTTGACTTGTGTAGTTTTATATGAATGAGCTCTTCCTTTCCAGCTCCTGTCCCTTTAGTTAGATAGACATAAAGAGGTACGTTTGCAGCTATGCCATATGTATCTTTATCCTTGACCTATGTGGGGTGTTCCTTGGGCTTTGAGATAATGTTTGTTCACTGTGTGTTATGTTCACTGTTTCCTATAGCAGAGAAGACATTTAGAAAGCAGCATGTAAAAAACTGGAAGTTTGTAGATTTTATTGAGAAGTAAAAAAATAACAGGATCATGATGCAATTCTACTTCAGGAGTCTCTGTTTGTGAAAGTCACATAAAATAATAATAAAATAATTTTGGTGTTAGTTGTTTACGGGGTGTTAATACTTTTACAGGGTAGGTATAAAATATGTTTATCATTTGTCACAACAAAAACATAAGGCTGTACACTAATAGCTTTCCTGTAAAAACAGTTTTGTTAAAAGGGTTTGAGGACTTACTTAAAAGTAGAAAGACATGATTTTTTGCTGATGTGGATGGTTGGGTTGAAGTCAAAAAGTGAGAGGGAAGTAAAGTGTTATTTTTCCAACACAATCCAGAGACTTGTGTGTGAGCAAACAGTCCTAGGAATGTTCATCCTCACGCCTCATTGGTGTTCTCATTGCTGCGCAAAGATCGAGCGGTGGAGATGGGACACCCTAGATTTACGGGACGTGTCAGAGGCTTCACATCCTCGACCCCCTGGGGACCATCTCCTGTCTTGATCTTGGCCTGCAAGGAAAACAGCCGTCCCTCACAGTCTGACAGTGAGGTAGAGCCATCCAAACACTACGGGAGGATGTAGACTGGTGGAAACGAAAGAATGTGGGGAAAGAAGAGAAGGAGGCCACCTTTGGATAAGGCTACAGCAACTGAGGAGCTCTGGCAGCCTGAAGTCTTTATATTAGCACTTGGGAGATCTACAGGTCAGCCACTTACAGGAACTCACAGCTTATGACTTTTTTTCATTCCAACCGTAGGTTGCCATGGTGACATATGCCATATAAACAAACAAAGGCTGATTTGATTTCGATATCTGTTCAGCAGGTGTTTACATTTAGTCAGCAGTAGCTTACTCATAGCCTTATTAAAATTCTGCAACAAAGTTCCAGTATGAAATTCCGATTGGACAAAAAGTGTCAATGTTTTCATTCTCCAAAGACTACAAAAACCTTTTTGTCCCCTGCAGGAACTAGTAGCTGTTGAGGAAATGGAGCATGATGCCAGCCGGATGATTTATGACTCTGTGTCCTGGGTGGCAGTTGGACCAGGTCCAACTATCAACAGAGGAAAGCATGGCATTGCCCGATCGCAGACTGCCCAGACTTTTAAAGAAATTACAATTCATGTCATAAAGTGGTTTGGAGCAAAGGGAACTTTCAATAAACTGGTCTGTTGAAAAAGAACAATTGGGGGAGCGAAATTGCTACAAAACGATTCCTTGGCATCCTCCGCTTTCCACTTTTGTTGACAGAGTATAACTCCAAACAGACAATGATCCTGGAAGTTTTTTCTTATCCATCTTAAGACACTAACTCGTTAGGACTTCATAGAGCTAGAGATAACAATTAGTAAGTTGGAGATGTTGGAAGTGGCTGCTAAGTTTCATAGGGAGAAATCCCTTGTGATGAATTGGTGGCGACATCACAAGCAGATGAGGACGGGGCATCCAACTCCCATAGTGCCGTGTCTGCGTCACCTCTCATCTGTAAGCTCAAATGAACAAAATTCCCTTACAGACTACCTGCTGCAGCTTAAAAAATCCTATTAGGGATTGCTGCGGGACACTTGGGAACTCCGCATCTAGAGATCTGTCTCCCTCAGAAACAGAACATCAAGTTCTGTCAAGACCTTTTCTACCTGATTTTCATTAAATTTGACTGTCCTTTTCTTTACTCCTGACTCTGCCTTTTTGGCTTTGTTCTCTTCTATCCCTTACATGTTATTTTTTATTAGTTCATTTAGTTGACTAAAGTCATTTTCTTATTTTCTTTCAGTCTCACTCTCAATAAACAGGTGCATAAGCAAGTGCAGTACAATATAATCTTTATTAACGATATATGTCATTATACATATATATATATATATATATATATATATATATATATATATATATATATATATATATATATATAGAGAGAGAGAGAGAGAGAGAGAGAGAGAGAGAACTTTGTTTATCCTTTGATATAATTTAACACTCCACGCAGTTATTAAGCATTGACAGAAACTGATGGACTACATTATTATTATGCATCCTGAAAGCAATTAGAAAACACTTATTGACTGGGATGTGATCTGAGGTTATTACCAACATAATTAACCCCATTAAATATGAGACCCAGACTAATGTAAAATTTGACCTTCAATAACTGCACAAAATATTAACTAATACATTGTTCACTGAGGGGCAGTTAGTGTTACACAGGGCACAACGGAAAATGTGTTTTTAATTGCACAGTTGTAAAGTCATGGGACTCATTTGAAAAGCTTATTAAACTATGAGGTTAGAAATATTATGATCATAAATGGTTTAGCAAAAACAATTAGATCATAATTGAAAGTCTACATGGATTACTGCAAAATGTGTTTATTTCAAATAAAAGTTTGGATAATGCAGTGATGGGTACGTATGTTTTTAAAGCTGTATTATTATATTTAAAATATGGAGGGGCATGATGTAAATGTGGACGGTTGATGCAGAGATAATGTTACTTTTCATTCATGGGTAATTGATTTTCTGTAGAAATTCATTGTTAAATTGAATCCGCAATTTTAAACTTTCTGGGCATTAATTGATTACTTGTCAGTCCAAAATTAAGAAATCAAATCTTTTGCAGATTTTAAAACCAAGAAAAGGTTACAAAGTGGAGCCAACACAACATCCTCACTATAAAAATTCTTACCAAGTTAACATTATTCTTACTAACTCAACATTATTTTTATTAAAGCTACTTTCAAGTGTATTTAGTGGTAACATTTCCCTTTTACAAGGCTTTTTAACACCCTTTTTATTTAGTGGGGGTGTTTTTTGCACTTTTTAGTATATACAGTTAGTTTTTTTTTATATTAAAATAAAGGATTGTTGAATACATTTCAACTAAGAATTTCTTATTTTTAGCTTAAAATTCATATGTATAGTTTTTCTTACATAAGTCAGATTTCTTCCCTTTATCTCTTAAATTTATACACTTTGCAAGGCAGACTGCACTGTGGCCCAAATTAAAGCATTATGACACAGCAGAATTATGGTTAATAACTCTTTACCACCATCCTGTTCCTTCTCTCCTTAGCCCGGGAAGCTTTTGGCTTTTGACCTGATCATTTCTACTTGGAGCACCAATCCAGAGTGACGGGGTATTGTGTTTATTTGATGAATATTGCCTGGCATTCGTTTCTGATGTTTAACCTAGCAACATGCAGTCAAGCCAGCCCATCACGTTAGCCAGCACTGAGACAACACGCAGCTATCATTCAAAAGCAATGTGACACAATGTAAAAACAAAGACCTATGAAACACATTTGAATACGGGGATGCGTATGGTGGTTGGGATGTAACTCGTGGAGGAATAAGAGTACAAGTGAAAAATCTGCCAGAAGCTAATAGGACAATGCATGTTTGCACAGTTCTAACCACAGACACGGAGAAAAGTGGTTTCATACGGTAATATTAGCTCTTGATTATTTGCGTTAACCAGTGCTTAGATTTACTGCTTGGGTAATGTGATCTGACTGGTAGTTAAGCACTAGCAGCAAAAGGGCAGCAAAGCTAGGACAAAGTGGCCTTTCCCCTCTCCATTTCCTCAAACTGGACCAATAAAAATATATCTGCTCTGCCCTGAGTGGCGTTTGCTACAGCTTTGTGACCTGCCCCATTGAGAAGACATTTGGAAACAATCAACGGTGTGTTTAAGGAGAAGGCCCTTCACCTATCAATCCCCCTAGATAAGGTATCTATTAGCCGGGCTCTCTAGCCCAGCACACGGAATTCATCACCTCTGCTTCCTGTAAGCCGTTTAGGGGTCCCCTCATTTTCACTCCAGCATTAGCAGAGTGCAGGGGGCAAAGTTTGAGTCTGCTGCTGTGTGCATATGTGAACAAAAGCTATGTGGTTTACCACAGAGGTGTGTGTTTTGTAAACTTAGAAAATACACACATTTTCTAAGGAAAGGAAGGATTGGTTCTGAATTAAAGTAAAATAATTCTTATATTTTATACTGTTTGCTTATACACATAATTACTTGATTATTTATTAATTAAGAACTTTAATAGCTCTATTGCCTTTATATTTTCTCACCTAAAGTCAAAACCTGTTACATGCTATTAAGCCTGTGTGCAATAGATATTTAATTGAAAGTGTATCAATACTACAAAGACTAAAACAGAATTTAAATAAAATAACCAGATACTAAAACCAGAACATAGAATCATTTAAAAGTTCTTGTAAAAAAAAGTTTAGAATTGCTATTTCAGATGTGTGCTACATCAGGACATCTCCTGCATTTATTCCCACTTAAAGTGGCTAAGTAGTCAAACAGACATATCACATTGCATCGCTATTTCAAATTGTATAAGGTACTACAGTGTGCTAATGACTGTTGAAGTAACATTTAATAGCCCTGTAAGATTCAAGACGATCTAAGATCCAACTGACAAGATGCCAATGTCTTGCTGTCCAAGCAAGTTTACCCACAGACCAAAACTGTAAACTCTAAAAAGTCATTGTAGGACCCCCAGGAGGGCACTTTCAACTTTAAATGTAAAACTGCATGTTTGCAGAACTTGAAACAGATGATTACAAAAAATCAGTAAATAAAAGTTGTGCAACGAAGAAACATTTACACAATAAGAAAAATAAAAACAACTCTTTACAGGCTTAGAGCTTTGTCATGGTTTGAAAATATTTTGCTGCTACAGAGTATAGTTGGATTAACATCCTAGATTTCAGCATGAATTCTGCGATGTATTGCAGGATGCTTAATGAAACTATGTAATGCAGAACAAATGTCAAGGAAAGCAGGGTAAAGAAAACATCAGTAGACATTTTAAGCTTCGTCTTAGAGTGTTTTACACATTAACAATGTCATTTCTTGCCATTTTTTTATTATTCACACTTATTTTATTATTCAATTAAAATTATTTATCATGAATATACTGTATTGGCTGAAGGTTTAGAAGTAATTCCTCTTTAGCCCAAAGATTTGGATCAAAATTATGCTTACAGTGAATTTTGTATAAATTGTATAATTTGATTTGAATTTCCTTAAAAGGTATCCAATTGCTCTTTGACATTTATTTTTATCATTATTCTCTTCTTTTGAGTGTTGGTAAATTTCTAAATCATAATTTCAGTGCTTTAGTTTAAGGTTAGTTTTTTAGGTTGATTTGAACAAAGCACTTGAAACCTTACAATTAAAACAAATGTATATATAATAGCAATACTTTTTTAACAAACTATTACACCACAGCTGCACAAACAATAAAACATGATGGGTATTACCATGTTCAACTCACTCACTCACTCACTCACTCACTCACTCACTCACTCACTCACTCACTCACTCACTCACTCACTCACTCACTCACTCACTCACTCACTCACTCACTCACTCACTCACTCACTCACTCACTCACTCACTCACTCACTCATTCACTCACTCACTCACTCACTCACTCACTCACTCACTCACTCTTTTTTTTCCTCTTTTACTCCGTCTCATACACTCAGTGCTTTTGTTATTAAGTTTAATTTTGAGGAAAAGCTACTTTCGTTTTTGATGGGCATCCCAAACATTTATTTTTGAGAAATTTATTTTTACTTTCTTCCTCAGGATCTGCCACAAAAAGAAAATAAATGTTTTAAAATAATTGATTTGACAGTGACTCTGGGGGTTCCCTAATCGTTCTGAGTATTCAATGGTGTAAATGTGTGTTATGAGGCCTTAGGTTTTATACCCTGACAATGACTCAGTCAACCTGCACATAAACTCTGTTATATGTGTAGCTGTCTAGACATGTGTCATTGGGTTATTGAGCAATGTCTCTCTGATCAAATCCTCCTTCTTGCCTCTGCCTAAAGTTTACGTCATTTCTTGAGTTTGTACTCTATGTTTTGAAAAGCCTTCTTTTCACTCTTCCTTTTTCAATTAAACAACTCCTTGCATTTATTTAGGATCTAATAGGGCCAATAACCTTTGCCCTGCTTGGTCGGACCCCTAAGGGTAGTCCTTTTCACCTGATATTGTGCTGTTGGCTTCTCCCTCTAACTGGCATGGCCCCCACTCAAGCCTACCTTTGTCCAATTCTCTCTGACTTTGTTCAGTTAGTTAAACTAGCTTCCCCTCCCCATGGAGAACACAGACACCGAATAAGGGAATGCAAAAAAGGGGAATTAAGTGGAAGAAGGTAGAAGGTGATGGGAGAGGGAAACAAGGATGTATGTGAAGTAATTTGCACTTTATGTTCAAATATGATTTCATTACAGGTGTTTCCAAACAATATATGAGTATAAGCTGCACAAGATTTTACACGGGTGCCTTGTCTAGTATATGCTTCATCTCACATGAGATTAGGATGTCAGTACCCCTATACATACACAAACAGACAGCCTCAACCCTGAATTGGCACCAACAAACAACAGATTAACCTAAAGAAAGGGATTATCAGTCAACTGAGAAACACAGAGATGGACCCCCAGCTTCTTTTGTCTTTGGGGTTTTCAATGGGCATAATTCCCATCCAATAAAATCAAGCTTTAGTTGCATACTGGACCAGAAGATCATCAACCTCATAGACAAAAGCAAATACACATGACTGAAGGCCCTTCTGGAGAAGTTTTAATAAAGATGAGGTTGGGCACTCTGGCGCACACACACATTTAGCAGTCCATGGATGTTTTGGTGCTCCGCAGGTTGAAACACATACAACAAGTACAAGTAGTCAATGTTTTATCTTCACTGATTTAATTCTCCAATAAACCTATACACATGATTCAGAAAGTATTGACCAGAAATATGTAATTAATTATCAACAAGTACAGCACTGAATACGGGTTTATAGACAAGAGAGATTAAACGTAACCGATTCATATCAATAAACATAAGTGAGTAGAGATGCCAGTGAGTATTATCTAGTTTGTTCAGATGTAATATGAAAATTACACTTCTATCATTTTTATTAGTAGTGACTACTATTGTTTGAGGAAAAACTCAAGTTATTGTAGCAAAAGAAGCATTAAAAGAGTTTTTTGACCACATCAGCCAAGCACAAATTATCCTACTTTATACTGGAAAGGTTTTTTTTTTTTGTTTATGTTGAATCTGACCTAACTGCAGGGGACTTGATTAATTTGATTTAGATCTTAACTATAACTGTTTACCAAAAATAACTATTGTATCATTAACTCAGCCACAATAGACTAATATAGACATATCCTTCACAGATTTCCGTTTGTTATACAATGTAATGTTGGGGACTTTGCTATTAAGAAAAAAACATAAACACTGTGCTGGTCCTGAACACCAAGGTGAGAGCTTACTTTACATGCTTTAAAAGGTAACTGTGGGGAAATATTTCTCCAAGTCATTAGACATGGTTTTAGATTCACAAAGAAATTAAATAAAAGAACATAATGAATGAACCAGATCCAGCAATAGAAAGCCAAGGTTCCAAAAGACATAAGTAAATATAAATCATTGACAAAGTTGTTACTACATAGGTTTTCTGTGCAACACAACTCTCAACAAAATTTGAGTTCATTATCTGTATTGTATGTCATTTGATACCAAAGACAACAATGTATTAGAAACTGCTCCTTCATCATTACACACTGCCTCTCAGCTGGTTCTTTTCGTAGGGGTTCCCACAAGGTTGTCCACGTTGAGGCTGTGTTCCTGTGCAACAGTCCGTTGGACAACTGGCATCCACAAGAACTTTGCAGATGAAAGACTTTTCCAATTTTAATTTCTGAAAAGTCTATGTCAGTCTGTGTGTGTGAAAAGGTGAGGATGTGTGTCCATTCAGAGACTGCATGAGTGACAGAGAGGTTCATCCCTACTGCCTGTCTTTCTAAGTGTTTCTGTGGGCTGGACCATCTATGCTGACAGTGAACAGGGAGGTAGTGGGGTCTGAAGGATTAGAGAGAGGGCTTTTGGCCGAGACTGTGAGTGTCTTTTTCTTCCAGTGACAGAGTGAGGTGACGGGCCGTCAGCGTATACGGGACAGGCGGACAGCCAGCAAGAGACATCTGCATTCATTCAGAACAGCAGCTTATCCCTACACAAAATTACGCCTACTCGAAACGCCCACCTTTTACACTCTCACACTAACACATGCAAAGAAGAGTGCTCCAAGTGTTAAAGATGACGGTGTCACCAGCACAAGCAGTCACAGGGATACAGTTTCAAGACAAAAAGATTATCTTTACTTTCACCATGAGATTAGATTTTGTGTGAAGTACGTAAATAAGAATTATATGTATTCTTACATGAATCAGTGGCAACTCAACGTTTTTTATCAGTTGTGATTAAAAATATTTTTCTCCTGGTCAAGCATCTGTCATTGCACCTCCTTCCATCCTCCTATCCTCCAAAGACAAGGAGGTCGAGAAGACAGCCAGAGCCAGAATAGGCCCTGCCTAGCCAACTAATCCTCTACACCCCTTTTACAATCAGTGCTAATCTCCTTCACCACCTCCCCTCCAATATTACCACCAACACTATCGCCTCAACCTCTGCTTCTCACTCAAGAGGTGCACAAAGACTCTGAGCTCCCCTGTCTCACCAACCAACCCCTTCCTATATGCCTAACCTGCTCCACCCATTGCCCCCTTACAGCAGGAGGCACCCAGTTTTCTAAACCCATCCCATGGGGCTCCAAGTTTGGGCTGAACCCAAATAGTCTTTCAGTCCTGGATAGATCTCTCCTGCACTCAGACTCCTGGTCCTATTGTTACTGCTCCTTGAGAAGCGGATAGACACAAATGAAGTTTGAATTTCAATGTGTCTCAACGACTCCAAAAGAAAGAGGGTTAGCAGAATATGGACTAGTGGGAATCCAAGCATTACGGTTAATTTAAAGAAGGCTTAAAAGAAGAAACAAATGCAAATTTGCTAGCTGGTACAAATGTGATGGACTCAAGGCCATCATCAAACTGTATTTGATGCAGAGTAGCAGACATTTAATTTTGGTTCTTTTTATTTATGAAATATTGTCTTAGGTTCCATTGTAATAGCCAACATGTAAAAACCAGTAAATGTTTGTGAACTCCAGATCAACAAAATCCTATCCCGGCAGCATGGATGGGCATTTGGGTGCCCATGCACGCCCATGGAGTCAGCTGTGCCTGTCCTTGATCAAAAGCAAAGTGTTCTGATTATAATGTAAATTTTTTTATCATAGTAGCTATGGTTTGCTAGCTGCCTCGGAGGCCCGCTCTCCTCGTTGTTGTTTTCTACCAGGATGGATGCGACGTTATGTCGATTCGCGTTAGATCCGGGTTGCCCAACTTCTATTTTCCATGCAAGCGGCTAACTTTACGCATTTGCTGAGCTCGCCAAGTGCACGCTAGGTTTACCCCCTGAGGGGAACTACGTTATAGGTTAAATGCCATGTTTTTTTTCAAGCGATATACTAATAATCTCCAGGTGGTCTAACATAATTAATGTTTAATCAAGTTTAACATGTGACAACACAATTTACTGAACACAAGAGACAACTTAATATAACAGACTTCCATCTCACTCAAGGTGTCACATAAGTTACCAAAAATGCCGCTAAGCATCATGGGAAAAATACAAGGAAGCACAAAACTAATATAAGAAACCAAAAACCATTACACATTGAAACAAAGGGTGCATCTTCTGCTGCTGTTGTAATTAATAATAGATTAAATATTATTATTATAAGAATATTTATATAACTATTATATTATTACCTATGTCATTTACATATAAACACATACTTATGTGTATATAAATCCATATGCATACATATATACAGTACATATACAGTAATGAAAATAAGCATTTCAACTTTGAAAGTTCTCCCACTTACTAATTATTTAGAGGTCTTAGGTCCACTGTGAGAGACATAATCTAAAAACAAAATATCTGGAAATCACAATGTATGATTCTTCTAATAATTTATTTGTGTCTTACTCTGAAAATAAGTATTTTAACCCCTGTGAAAATCAGTGTATTTGGTAGAGTAGCCTTTGTTTGCAACTACAGAGGTCAAATGTTTCCTGTAGTTTTTCTCCAGGTTCTCAGAAACTTTTTCTTGTCTGTCACTGAGAAATGCAGAGATTGAGCTCCCTTAAAATATTTTCTATACGGTTTTGGTCTGGAGACTGGCTAGTCCACACAAGAACCTACATATGCTTCTTACGGAGCCACTCCTTGGTTATCCTGGCTGTTATGTTGGAAGACCTACCCACAACCCATCTTCAGTGCTCTAACTGAGGGAAGGAAGTTGTTCCCCAAAATCTCGCAATACACAGCCCCGGTCATCTTCTCTTTAATCTAGTGCAGTCTTCCTGTACCATGTGCAGAAAACCCCCCTCAAAGTATGCTGCTTCCAACCCCATGCTTCACAATAGAGATGGTGTTTTTGGGATGGTACTTATCATTTAACATCCAAAATGTTCTATTTGCTCCAAACTGACCACAGAACCTTCTATCAGAACTCTTCTGGATCATCCAAATGGTCATTGCCAAACTTAAGATGGGCCTAAGTGCGCTGATTTGAGCAGGGGAACCCTGTGTGCCATGCATGACTTTAAACTATGACGTTGTAGTGTATTACCCACACTAACCTTGGAAACCGTGGTTCCAGCTCTTTTCCTGTTTTTGACCAGCTCCTCCCATGTAGTTGTGATTCCTCAGATTCCTAAACTTTCTATGGATCATAGATATGCCATGAGATGAGATTTTGCATGGAGACCAAGTCCGAGGGAGATTGACATACTCTTATGTTTATCTTCTTTATGTATTGAATAATTGCCCCAACAGTTGATATTTTTTCACCAAGCTGCTTGCCAATTCCCCAGTAGTCATACTAAGTCTTGTGGAGGTCTACAATTCTGTCTCTGGTGTCTGAACAGTTCTTTGGTCTTAGACATGTTAGTAGCATTAGTTATTGTTTGGGTGTCTTTATGCAGCTCGTGACCTCAAACAGTTGCTCAGGTGCTTATAATTTAGAACAATAAGTGGAGTAAAGGTGGACTTTTTAGTGGCGAACTAACAGGTTTTTGGGGGCCAGATTTTTTGCCTGATTAGTAGGAATTCAATAACATTTTTATAGCAGTAAAACACAAATAAATTATAAAAAACCATACATTGTGATTTTGTTTTTGGATTATGTCTCTCATATATATATAAGTATATATATATATGAGCTATATAACTTTAAGCTTCTTCTAGTGTTTGGCATGCTCAGCACTTAATTTCTGCATACTACAGTGCAGGAGAGTTTGACAGACTCCTCGCAGCTTCCTCCCCACCCCTTATTTACAGAAGCTATCTTTCCCATAAGTCACCATTCCTGTATTCATAAAGCATCATGGATGCCATAACTCACTTGTCCCCTTTGTGAATAAAGCTCCTAAATTTATGGTGATGGCGCTGAGGACCGGTGGCCTCCATAGTGACAAACTTCCCTCTGTCTGTCACCACTGGCTCGGCCGCTCAGGGCACTACATCAAAAGCTCCAGGTTGGTTGAGCCACTTTATCGCTCTCAAGCCGGTGACATCACCTAGCTGCGCTGCATAGAATTGATGATGAAAGCAAACATATCTGTCTTCACTCACATTTACCAAATCAATTTTGTTTTTACAGACCCTTCGTAGGGTTATTGGCATATTAACGGGTTTCAGGCGGGACAGGGGCTGAGCGGTGCCAGTTGAGCAGGTTTGGGAAAATAGGGTGGGGGTCACTAGGGCTTAATGGCATTTACCATATTTAATGCAGAGGGATGTCATCACTGAATATCCATTCTGAATAATGTGGCATTTCATCATAAATTCTTTACAACTTATTTACTTAATGGAAAGAGTTATTGCTTGCTGTCAGGATGGTAATTAAACACTGTGATACAGTGCTGACTTGCCAGGATCCCATCTTTCCCCTTAACCCCCTACTACACACCCTCAGTCATCAATACACACATACACATACGTACACACAGATGTGCATGACACAGCCTCTTAAATACATACTACTATTAAGGACTTTATTAAAATTCATGAAACCCAATTTTACTTTAGTTTATTTCCAGAAAAAAATAACTTAGAGGACTTGTTCAAGCAATTATAAGTCTAATTGGTAAGAAGGGCACATTGTTTTATAACAACTATGGGATTAGCTGAATAAAATAGAAAGCTTGGGGGTACTTTTACAAATAGATATTCAAATGTTGTGGAATAATTGTCAGCTAATGATAAAGGTTACACAGAGAATAGAATAGGTACCAAGCTTAAACCACTGCACAAACTACTTAGGTGCTTAAATCAACAATAAGAAAAATCAAATCATCGTTACATAGAAAACATTTGAGTTCTTACTTTGTCATCTTCTTGGTCAGCTTTCCCTTGTGAGTGTTTCCAAAAGGACAACGCATTGAATGTGAGCCCATCTCGTTTAAATTAGGATGGATCTATTCAGGGAGACTAAATGAGGCTGATACTCTTCCAACCTCCCTCACACAGCTTCATAAAACCAAACAAGCTTTACACTGACGAGGCTGGCGCTTAACCTCTTGATCTTGTCCGGTGACCCTGCCTTCGATTTTTGCCTGCTGACCAGTATGTGATCTTTCAATGGTCACATTGGGTACCTAACCGGGACGAAGGAGGGCTTTATGGCTTTTCATTTTAATTGAGCTAACAGCACAACCTCAACTCACTCTCTTTCAGAGCTAAGATTACCTCACTTGGCAACAAATGACAACAACAGCCTTGTGGTCACTGGGCTAAATGTCAATATTACGACATAGGAGGAAATAAAAAGAGAACCTATGTGAATTCTAAAATTGTATTCTGGCCAAGGAAAACCCCTTTTGTCAGAAACAAGCTACTGCCAATGCAGAGAAAGTGTGTGACTGTAATGTTAATGTTTATAGTAGCAGTAAATCTTAAATCACTCTATTACATGTACAAATTTATTTAACGTGGATTTTTTTGTGATGACTACTTGAATTTGAAAAGCCAGAATGCCACACAGACTTAAAGCAGTGCAGAGTTGAGGCAGCTGCACCTCTTTAGAAATAGTTTTATATTTTTGTGCCCTTTATTATGCAGCAATTAAACAATGGCAAGGTTTGCAATCAAAATTTCTGGAGATGGAATCAAACAGCGTTTGACTCACATAGTTTAACAATAGGTGGCGATAAAGTTAACATTATGTCAAAATCATAAGACAACCCTGTGCCTGGCTAAAGTCGTTCAGGCCAAGCATTTCTATAAAACAGTGGGGATCTATGTCCTTCTTTTTTAATAATTTTATCCAGTATAAAACACAGAGTTTTTAAATATAAACTCGAAAAAGCCTGAAAATTTTCATTTGCATGTGGATGTGTGTTGTAAAATATTTTTTTACAACACTGTAGTTTATAGGGTCGTAGTTGGGGCCCCACAATTGCCAAACATATTATGTTTTATTTCATAAATATCTGTCTTACTTAACTCTTGGTCTGTTGACTAAAATCAAAAGAGATGCATGTTCTTACCTCCCAACCCTGCATTGGGTCTTGGAGACAAGAGGTGTGCGCTCCTTCATATGGTCCAAAGCGTTCCCCTACATTCACCTTCCTGCGGCTCCAGATACCCACATTTGCACCTGGAACTTCTGACTCTCTCAGTTCAAAGTCCAGAGGAATGGTTGGATTATCTTGAGGGAAAAAGATGCTTGTTTTTTGAAGTGAGAGAGGTGGAGACTCATCATCAGACAATGGCTCATCTGCCAGTACTGAAGAAGGTGCGGCATTGCCATCGGAACCACATGTATTGTCCAGCATGTTGCTTGGATAGAACGAAAAATCATCGGCGTCATCACCTGTGAATGACATAATAACTATATTAGAGGGTGATGGTAGGTTCCAAGATAGGCAGATTTCAACAGGAATCATACCCAACAGAATTCTTCGACCTGTTTGTTGTTTATGGACTATGAGACACAAGACTTTTTTTTTCTTTCTTCAAATTTTTATAAAGGTTTCCCCTGAAGGTTTTCTTTCTTTTTTTATCTTAGTTTAACCATTAGGTATATTCAAATCACGTAAATAAATGATAATGATAAAAAAAAACATTAAAAGCTTGAAAGGAGTACACATTCTCAACTGAGGATTGATGTTACAATTACTAAATTCAATGTAATTTTATATGTTATTTCATGTGCTGGACTAACACAAAGTAGTGCATAGACATAAAGAATAATATTTTTATGTTTTGAAAATCTGAAAAATTATCCTTATTCGCTCTTGCAAAGGACATATTTTCAATAGAATGTGTATCATTCATACACATGAATATATTTTTATCTCAATCAGAGGTTTCATACCAGTTAATGAGGGTTTATAACTTTTATATACTTTTCTGCTTAAACAATCACAAAACAGGTAGATCTTAATGGTGGCAAAGAATCAAATTAACCCTAGTTTTGACAGCCCACTATGGAGTGAGGCATCGCTTGTGGAGAGTTTGGGTCAAAATGGTTTCGGTCTTGTTCATAAAAGGGATATAAGCATTTTAAATGGGCAGAAAATTAAGGTCGCCACAGAGAACAATCTGCCAGGCAGGTGTCACACAACAAGACAGGCGGACTCTAAAACCCGGAAAAGATCCACAGGAATCTGCTGTTTTGCGTTGAGCTGTGCCTAACTTGGGCTGACAGGTTCACGGAAAGGGGGCTCCGCTAATGAGGCACAAAAACCCATCCCTGCTTGAAGGAACATTCCTGAAGGGCTTCCTGTGTGAGACTGTACCTTCGTGCTGTCAGATGCAGATTCCTTAATCCAAACAGATAAACACATTTAAACTTTGTGCTCACTGGACATTAATTAATATTTTTTGACTGTTTCAAAGGGTTACGGGGGTTGGCATCAAGCAGGTAGGCACCAACCTAAGAAATTACCATAAGGTTTTTAAGAAATCAATTTACATTTATGGGCACAGCACCGTGTTCAAATAACCATCCACCAAAGAATCTTCAAGGTCTGTATACAATGTATACAAAGACCAATGAAAAGGTGTCAACTGCAGAATAAGTGGTACATAAGCTGTTTTGCTCTGCCAGTTAAGCATCATAAGTGCTGTCAAAATGTGTTTGCAGCAAGGACAAAAATCTCTGCAGGAGCCCACGGGGCTGACTCAGCTTACTGTTGGAAATGTATGTCAGAATTTTTACGTAATGTAGATAGTATTTATAGAAACATACAACATCTATAAGTTGCATATGTCTTACAGTAATTCCTTGCCGAAAAACCTGATTACAGGCTCTGTGCAATTATTGTGCTTGGCACATGTAATGCATAGGTCCAGCTTTCCTGAGAGGAAAAGTGTTTTAAATAGTTGAGTGAGCAGGGCCAGGCATGAAATTCAATGTACTGCAGCTCTGGGAGCGAATGCAGTGAATTTCAGTGTGCAGACTGTGTAACATAGTTACAAGCCCTAGATGAGAAGTCTGCCATATGTTGGAGGGACAAGGGCTTTTAAAGGTAACTGTATCCCTCCATTGCTGTTTCTCCTCTTGACATTTCCCCTTGTGTGCTGGGCTCGAAGTTTATATTTGATTCAGGCCAGATATTTTCTTGGTCCAGTGACTTCAATGAGAGCGTTTCAACTCATAAACATATACGTTTCTGTAAGGTACCCGTTGAAGGAAAACAAATAGGCTGTGTTCAGGGGTTTAAAATTTTGTGGTTTCACATGCAGATGATAGATAAGTCAAAGACCATGGTGTAGCTTAGCTGCATGGGGCAATTGGGACAGTTAGCACAGATGATCTGATAGCTGTGTGTGCTTGTGTGTGCATGCATTTCTGTGTCCTGACCTCAGTAAAGCAAATAGTCTTATTTGTTTGTTCAATGATGGACATTACTTGATTAGTCCAAGCTGACGCCCTTCATTTGAGAAGGAATTCAGAGTAAAGACGGGGAACTCCAGCTGAGAGTAAAGTCATGTTTGAGCTGTATTAGGAAATTTGATGAAACTTAAGAATGTAAAAACCAAACAGGGATTAAAAGAGAAAAAGTATTCATACCCTTTGAACATTATTAGTATACATCTAGCTGCTCTGTAAGGGCCAAATAGGTTATAGCATTAGTGAACACACATCACCATGAAGACCAAGGACAAAGTTGCAGAGAATGTTGGATTTTAAAACAACATCTCAAACTTTGAGTCTCTCACAGAGCAGTGTAGAGTACATCAAGTGTTGTGTGGAAAAACCGTACAATGCACCATCAGAGTCGGCACATTGTTTTGGCAGCATCATGTTGTAATGATGCTCATCAGCAAGTACATCAGATTGGATAAATACATGACAACCCTCAAAGAAAACCGAAGCTGCAAACAGTTTAGACTGGAGAAGAGGTTCAGCCTCCAGTAACAATCTGACCCTTAAAATACAATTTGTTTTTAAAATTTTATATGTAAAAATGTAAATTTATGGATTTATTGTGATGTGAAAATGCTAATTTAGTAAGAAACACATGTAAAAGGCAGAGCAAGAAAATGAAGCAGATATTCAATATATCATGTATTGAAGTGATCGCATTTGATATCAAATACATTAATTCTTATTAAGGGTGGAAAACATTTGTTCCCAGGCCTGCTATCTGCATGGGTGGAACGATTTTCACCTCTGCCACAAGGTGTTGGGCAACCTCATACATCACATGATTACCCCTAGCAGCACCGCCATGATGAGGGAGTGAATTAAAGATGATAGAAGGAGCTATTAATCACTGTGGCAAAGCCCCTAATGGAGGTGTGACCCAGCCACCGCTGACGGGACGCCAGGGG
Source organism: Orestias chungarensis (assembly GCA_032876305.1). Lineage (NCBI taxonomy): Eukaryota > Metazoa > Chordata > Actinopteri > Cyprinodontiformes > Cyprinodontidae > Orestias > Orestias chungarensis. The sequence continues at coordinate 1,490,680 of JAVLVB010000475.1, forward strand.
AACGAACCCACGGGACAAAATGATACATATGTTTACAGAGAATAACCTACCTGTGGACATAATCAACCCGTTATTTCCATGTTTTTTTATTTCTCTAAAATTTCATCTTTGTTGCTTTTTCTTCCATTATGTGTTAATAACTGTGCTTTCACTGATAAGATTTTAGTTTAACCTTATTATTTAATGGGCTAAAGTAGTGTGTGCTTAAAAATCTTATTTGTAAGGTTCTTAATTTTTCTTTTGTTTCAACGTAGTATGATAGTTAAAAATATTAGCATTTAATTTATATTCATAAGCATATTGGTATGGAAACAGTTTAGAGTAGTTGAATTAACTGATATTCATTAACAATGAGAAAGAGCATTTTTAGAAACTTTTAAAATATATTTTTGCTATTTTGTGTTGAATGCTCCTACGTATATTTATTTAAACAATTGACATGAAATTGACTAATAAGCTCTTAAGACCATAACAGAAATTAACTCCAAAACCTAATAGGGCTCGTCCTAATGATTATCTACCATCATCACTTGTTTTCTTTTATATGGTGAACCATACTTAGCCAAATATAATTCTATAAAATCAAAGCTATTCAAAATATTGAGGATTTGGACACAATTGATCAGCACATCTCTGTTCATCAGTGTTTTTTAGACAGTTCCCAGAAAAGCAACTTTTTATTTTCACTACTAAACAATAATCTACCACAACCGAGTGATGGAGAGATACTATCCTTTAACTTTAACATCTGTATTGTGTAGCTTTAATGCTAACTGTAAAATCAAGTTTTTATTTACAAATGTTTTCTTATATCCCACGTGGTCGATGCCAGTTTGCTGTGCTTTGGTGATAATTAACCCAACTTTAAAATAAAAAAATAAAAAACGTTTAACACAAGGCATTCTTACACTCCTTGCACGAGTTCCTACCCTACAGGTATTCCATAGATATGAAGAAGTTGGAACAATGAAACTGAAACACCTGTCATTTTAGTGTGGGAGGTTTCATTGGTAAAATGGACCAGCCTGGTGTCCAATCTTCGTTAATTGCACTTTGCACTAGTAAGAGCAGAGTGTGAAGGTCCAATTAGCAGGGGGTAGAGCAGGGTTTTGGTCAAAATATTGCAATGCAGACAACATTATGGGTGACATAGAGTTTAAAATACGAGAAATTGTTGGTGCTATGATGTATCAAGAGCCACGGTATCCAGGGTAATGTCAGCATACCACCAAGAAGAATGAACCACATCCAACGGGATTAACTCTGTAAGTAAGAGGAAGCTGGCTGAAAGGGATGTTCGGGTGCTAACCCAGATTTTACCTATAAAACCACGGCTGCTTAAATCACCGCAGATTTTAATGTGGACCTCAACTACCCTGTTTCCAGCAACAACGTCCGTCGGGAGCTCCCCCCGGTCAATTTACATTGCCAGACTGCTACATATAGCCAAACAATTGGTCACTCATGCAAATGCCAAACGTCGGTTTTAATGGATCAAGGAGTCCAAATCTTTGGCTGTGGACAATCTGAAACATGTATTGTTCTCCAATGAGTCCACCTTTACTGTTTACCCCACATCCGAGAGTTACAGTGTGGAAAAGCCCCAAAGAAGCGTACCCCCCAGACTGTTGCATGCCCAGAGTTAAGCATGGGGGTTGATCAGTGATGGTTTGGGCTGCCATATCGTGGCATTCCCTTGGCCCAATGCTTGTGCTACATGGGTGGGTCACTGCCAAGGACTACCAAACCATTCTGGAGGACCATTTGCATCCAATGGTTAAAACAAAGTATCCTGAAGGCAGATCTGTGTATTAGGATGACAATGCACCAATACACACAGCAAGACTGTTTAAAGGAAAGTTGAAAATCTCCCATGGCCTGCACAATTACCAGATCTAAATATTATTGAGTCTCTTTAGGGTGATTTGGAGGAGCGAGTCAGGAAATGATTTCCTACACTAGCATTGTGTCGTGACCTCGCGTCTATACTGCAAGAAGAATGGCTTAAAATCCCTCTGACCACTGTGCAGGACTTTTAAATGTCATTCTAAAGATAAATTGAGGCTGTATTGGCCGCAAAATGAGGACTTACACTATACTAATAATTTATTGTGGTCTAAAACCAGGTGTTTCAGTTTCATTGATCAACCCAGTTGAAATTTAAATACATTTTCTATATTCTATATATTTTTATTTTTATTTTCTATTAGGAATTGTGGTTATGTTTATTTATTACATCTATATAATACCAGCCTGTATGGGGTCCATCCAAGTTTTTTTTTACTTTTCTTAAGGGTATTCTGTCATTCATATTCTGTCAATATCCATACGAGTTAATTTGATAAGAGGTATTAGAACCTCAATCAATCTTGAAAGGGGGGTAATAACAAAGCTATTATACAGTTAAACTGTGAGATTTGAGTATTTTTCTGGTCACTATAGCTTGATTAATTAACAAGTTATAGTGATGTTAATAGGCAAGATATTACAGCAATATGCATTGATAAAGCGGATAAAAAAATCCTTTATAACAAATAAAATAATAATGTGCCCCCCCCATTACAAGATCAGTTAGATTAGTTAAGATCAGTTTGAATAGTTTTCTGAAATTTTTGAAATAGCCTGTTAATCTGTTACATTTACATGAAAAAGAACAAAAGTGATGGACCAAACCTGTGACAACATTTGTCAGGGGTCTCAAACTCCAGTCCTCTAGGTTGGGTGTCTTGTAACATTTAAAAATGTCCCTGCACCAAAGGCTGTTACTCAAATTGCCAAAGTCTTTTCAGCATTCAGTCTGGTTCTACAGAGTTATGACAATGACCTAACTCTTTGATTCAGGTGTGTTTAAGTAGACGCACATGTCTATTTTCTGTAGTATTAGAGGTGTAGGGTAGGATGCCGACATAGCTGGATTATTAGACTATGGAGACCCATAGCAGATTTGGTGTTTGAATTAACTGTAAATTAAAAGTGGAATAGCATTTCATTCGTAGCAATTGGAAAGTATAAACTAAAATACAGAGAGCCCCAAGAATATTTTTGGACTTAAGTAGTCCATACCTAGCTCCAGTTGTTCCCTATTAGTATTTTCTGCTAGAAATCCTGTGCGACTAGGACTGAAATAAAGCCAGATAAAAATTATCATCTTTCACTAACCGCTGTTGATTTGGTAAGAGCTGTTAATTACAGTGCGTCAGTGCTCGCCTACATTCCCCCAGCAGGGCATATAGGGGCCCTGTGCCCTCAGGAGTGGGAATAAGCTTCCTAATTAACTCTGTCTTTGTGCTTAATCGAGGCCTTAACACCTCTTTTGGGAAGTCTTTTGGTCCATACGCCTGCTGGGGTAACTGTCGAACCGATCGATACAAACCACAAATGCTCAAATCTGCAGGTAGTTCTAAACGCAAGCAACATTATGTCAATTATTTATCCCATTACTGCTTTCCACCATGTCAAAACTGGTTGAATATTGTTTCAAATTATTTCAAATAACTATCCATACTGTCCATAGCCTCTAAGTACGAACATAATCAAATGCACATATACTGCATGATACAGCGGGAGTGCATCACTAAACAGCATCTTAATTGATGAGAGCATTGTCTGTTTGTCACCCCCCTATTTGTTGACTACTCCCCGCTCCAAATGGAAAACACTCCATTAAGGACATTGCATAGAGTTACCAATTAACATCTTGCAATGACTATAAACTATGATTATAAAGAGGTGGTCCCTATGTGTGCACACTTACACATACATACACACAAACACACACAGAAAGACAGACACCTACTGTAATTAATTACTATTAGTTGTAATTAATAATGAGCGTTCTTTATTGGTAAATGTGCAGCTCCGATGACAGGCAGAGGCAACAAAGGGCCCGGTGTTTGCGTAAAAGGATTTATCTGGGGAGCTGCACACGGATTTCAACATGTTTCTCACAGGCCTGACAAATGGCCTATTAATTATCTAATGTTGTCTGACAACAGGCGCTTGATAAAGATGTATGTTTAGGCTGCGTGGGGAGAGGGGAACGATACAGCAAAGGGAAAGAGAAAGGTCTGAAAGGGTAATAGAGAGAAATTGGGAAAATATATGTCTGGATAACAGAGGAAAAAACATGGCTTGTGGGAAACTAGCAAGATCACTGAATGAAGAAGCTTCCAATTCAAGATCAATAATTTTTTACTTGATCTATTTGTGTCAAAAGATAAATCACAACAGTAGAATAATCAATATGAAGGAAAAACCTATCACATTTATTCTTAATGAAATGCTAATGAATAAAGTCTTGATGAGATGAATGTCCGATACACATGCAGATTAAGTCTTAACACCACAATCAATATCATCAATAAGGAAGTCTTCACATAAACCAAACCACTTTATACCATTAAGTCTCCAGCAACATGAAGCATATGGGCATCTCTCCTCTTCTACCCCTGTCCCACGATTCAATCTAGGTCGCGACTCTAATTTGCAGAGTTTATCTTCAGCCAGCATGTTGACAGGTGCTCCTAAGTGGGGTTGCCAGTTGCCAAATGATTTTTAGGACTGTTTTAGCCCCGCATTTGGCCCAATGACATAGGATCTCTGGCGGACACTAACTCATCGGATTATATGTTCACTCCACAGATGTTGAAGATGAGAGCAGAATGAGTTAACGTGCAAAAAAGGAGAAGAAGGAGTTTTTAAACCAACTGAACTTTGTCCATTTATATTCATAATCTTCATTACAATTTTATTTTTATAGACAAAAAAATACTAGCACATTTTGTATATTCATTTTTTGCTAATAAAGCTGAGAAGTTTGATGTGTAATTGTGATTGGGTACTTTTACTCCATTCCATCAAATTAAATGCAGAACAGACATCTTGAAGATTAAGAAACACTCCAGTTATAAAAAGCAAGATGGATGGACAAATGGTTATATTGAGTAAAAAAAAAGAAGATAGAAAAGATAAAAATGGATCTCTCTACTCTAAAACAAAAGGGAAATGTGTGGCAGACAACTGACACTGTAAATCAGTTTGGAAACACTATACCCATTATGAAACATGGTGGGAACATCATAGAAAGCTGAATGGAACCAAATGTAAGGCAATAGGTAGGGTGAAGGTTCAACTTACAGGAGAAAAAACTATATTAAACGTACCGACAGACTTATCAGAAACAGTTTAAACGAAATTATATAATTGAACAAGCAGAGTTAACAGTAATGAATCTGAGCCAATTTAAAAAAAAAAAAGATTCATAAAGAGTACAGTCCTACTGAGCTTGCAAAGAATAAGAATAATAAAAAAATTATATACTATTATGCAAAGCACTTTGGGAGGCTTTATAAAAATGCATGCCACAATTTTTGGATATTAAAAATAAAGAATAGACAACATTTTTGTCTAATTATTAGTCAAATTAAATATATACATTCATAAGACAAAATATTATGTTTTGAGAAAAGTCATCAATCCTCTTAGAGACTCAGAGACTCTCAGATACCGTAAAAACCTTGCACTCAAATACAGGTCATCCTTAGATGGCTAATAGATAATAATAAATTAAATAACAATTACAATAGTAATTATATGGAGATTAAAATATAAAAAATTAACATGTTTTATTATGTATCAATTAAGGGTGCAAAAGAGGAAAAGTCTGGTAACTGGTTTCTTGAAGCAGGTTAGTTTACCATCTAGAATAGTTTTTTATACATTTCAGACTTCAGAAGTTTCTATCCTGTATGCACATTCAGTATTTGTAAACTTATTTTTAGCATGCTTCCAAATACTAATTATTTGCTTTCATGTTCATTATAAACACAAATTAGTAACTTGGTCTGAAATGATGATTAATAGACTTGAGATAAAAGAAAACAAATAAAACAAAGTGATGAACAGATTTGGCTTACTATGTTGGAAGAAACTAGTTTTTGTTTAAATTAAATTGGATATTTGAAGAATAGTTTATTTAAAATTTTGACAGAATGGTATTTAGCAATCTGTTTATAAAACCAAAACTCAAATATACAACTAATATACTAACTAATGCAAATATTCACGCACGGAGTATTTTCCACTCCATCTTGTTTTTTTCTTTCTTTCATCCTCTCAACTCATGGCTAACTGCCAATGGTTCCTAATATAATTATGGCTCACATTTGTGTGCATATTTGAGAAATTGATTCTTTTGATGAAATGTGAGTGAGGTAGGACCAGAGAGCAGAGCAGAGAGAGAGAGAGAGATACGTATATCCAGAGCTTTTGCCGCGAGCTGCTCCAGCCCTGCAGGAAGGCCCCCTGGGTACCAAACCGCCTGCTCAGCCCAGCCCGACACAGCCCAGCCCAGCCCAGGCCAGTCGTTATAAGAAATGATAGCATATGTGCTTTGTTTCAGTTTGATGTCTCCATAATGCATTACACAATTAGATTGATTTGACAATTTCCATTATACTTGATCAAATATTTATATAGGCCCGAGGATAGTAGTTCGTATCAAACCGAGCTGATCTGCAGTGCAGCTGGAACGGCACACTACAACTGAGGGGACCAATTAGCAAGTCAAAGTCTGCAAATCTGTACACAAATGCAGCCTGACATCTTGACATTTGTGTTTATGTATAGGAAAATACAGTGCCTTGCAAAAGTATTTACTTCAAACTAATTTTATATGGATTTTATGCGACGGTTTAAAATAAAGTAGTGCATGACTGTGAAGTGCAAGGAAAAAACTGAGGCCACTTTACTCTTGTTTACTGAAGTGGAACTTATCAAGTGGTGCTCTGGTGAGAAAATACACAAAAGTGCAATTTTAGGTTTACATACAGATTACTGCACATCTCAACTGAGCACACTGTCTGTGGCAGCATCATACTGAGGGGAGTCTTTTCGTTGGAGGAGAAAGAGAGGAAGGACTACAAAGAGCCAAAAGCCACACTGCCACTACATCGACCAAAGTACGCTTAATACAAATCTGAGCTCGTGTTTCGGATTATTATTAAAAAAAGTTTAAAACTGAATCAGTTTGCTTTCTTTTTTTGTTTTGTTTTTAAAAAAATGCCAAAACTGTAATATTTTCAAAGGCTGGTGACAGCAAGTAAGGAGGTGCTCACAACAAGGCTCCTTTGAACGAAAGCCCTAATATATTGGTGGATCAGTGATCTTGGCGTTAAGCGCATTACGCTGCTGATTTCCTTTTACAGAAAGGTTCCTAATTTCTATCATTCCTCTGTAGGAAACCTTGATAGGGCTACTGCATGTATTGTCAACCCTGCATTCTAACTTTCCTAGAGCTGGTTAAGATAAACGTATGAGGAACAACGCTAACCTGATTCTAGCCGCAAAATTTCACTGCATTCAACATTATGAATCTGTTCTGAATTTCAGCTCTCTGAACCTGCTATACAAGGGAGTTTAGAAATTCCAATAAATAAATCAGCCTAAGCAATCCAAGCACTCATGCTCAGAGCTGGGTTACCTTCACACCTGTTTCCACCCAACTCTCTTTCTTTTCCTCACTTTGGATCTCACACTTTTTTCTCCCTTTCCTCACCTGTCTCCCATCTCTCTCTCCCAATATTCTACAAACCACTCAGCGTCTATGGCTACCCAACATCAATCACAGCCCACAAATGTAGGGAGCCAAATTGGCCTCATCTGTCTCAATGCTTGATGCAGATGGAGTTTCTTCAGCTGAGGGAGGTGTAGTTAGTCACCCCTGCCGCAACCTACCCGCGCAATGTACCACCTTAAAGCCAAACGAGTGTGTGCCAATGGTAGAGCTCTGTGTTATGAGGCAAGCCGTGGGAATAAAGAGGGCACATTGGTGAAGTGACCACTGCACACATGTTCTCCACCTGTTTGGTTTGTGTTTTTTTTTCTCCTCAATTAAATACATTTTTTACTGGCCACCTAGCATTTATTGTGGCTAACTTGCTTTCCGTTGCCTACTCTCTCAATTCTGCTTACTCCCACTCCTAGTGCACATTCACAAACACATTGACACAAGCACACAAGCACTGGTAGCCATTACACAAACACGCAGTACAGTCTGGAGCAGCTTGGCTGGCCCTGGCTCGTTAATAAAGGCCTTAAATAGGCAGCATGCATAAAACATGAAGCGCCGCATGCTGCTGTAATGAACTGCTGCTCCATAATTGCATCTCAGAGCTGTAAAATGAAGACAAAATATTTGAAGAGGGATTCTGTCACCTTTCTGCAGATGCAACACTAATCACAGGCGTTCTCTGGGGCCCCGGGGGGTCTCCTCCTGACAGAGAGCAGGGAGCTAAATGCCTGGGGTGGTGACACTGGCAACACCCTCCAACTTATGGGACATAATTGAATAATTGCTGATTAGAAAAAAAGGGGGAGAAGTAATAGTTTGATAGTGTCCAGCATGTTATCCAAAACGATTCCACGGGGAAGGACAATACGTGGCGAGAAAAAGCTCTCTAACAGTATATGTTTGTGCCCTCTTAGACGAAATTATCAATAATTTAAAGAACTGTACGTGAGCCTGGAATGTTTGTTAAAAGGAAATGGAATGCATTATCCGTTAAAAAGAGCAGGCGAGTAAAGATATTTGAGTGTTTATGCCAGAAAATACTTAATCTAGCTGGCCAGTGTTCCAAAGATTTTTTTGGTCAACGATTCAAGTCTCACTGGATGGATGGATGGATGGATGGATGGGAACAACCTATATTCAATAGAATGGGTAATAATGGGCTAATGGGTAACAAAGCATTTTTCCTCAATATGATACTTAATTTTCTAGTCTTTATGCAAGCCTGAAAAAAACCTCTATAAATATCTAAATTTCACTAAACTGCATACATATTCTGTATATATCAGCCTGACATACAATCAAAACAAATACCATGGTGTAAACACAGACACACACACACACACACACACACACACACACACACACACACACACACACACACACACACACACACACACACACACACACACACACACACACACAACAAAGAGATGTGCACACAAACAGGGCGACAAGCAGGTCTCTGGATGAGAGATTGGAGTCTCGCCCAGGGGTGTCACCCAGACAGTTAGAAAGTTTGTGTAGTGACAGGGTAGCTTCGGTGACATAATGAAGGTGCTGTGGCTGTCACCGGGGTCAGTGGTGATCACCGCGCCCGCCTGCCAGGAGGGTTACAGACGCATGTAATGAATCCCACCAATGACAAATAGCCCCCAACTCAGGCCTGAGCCATCTGACAAACTCAGGCTCATCAGAAAGGAAGGAACACACCTTTGTATAACAAAAAACAGAAATTGAAGAAGGAACCGTGAAGGTATGTGTTCAACTCAGCAAATCCTTTGTTTTTAAACACCTAAAAAACATCTCTGAAATGCAAAAAAAAGTATATATATATATATATATTTTTATTTTATTTTATTTTTTATTTTTTTATGCTGTGAAGTTAATCAGCCAAACTCAATACATGTTACAAGTGCAGAATTCATTTAGTCTGTGGTCTGTAATTTGTTTAACAAAAGAAAAAAATATAAACGACTGTTTCTAATGTGACATGCTGACCACCTACTACCAACCTGACATGCTCCTTTTAATAACATTGGACACAAATAGACTTTGTCTCCGGCTTTTCTTTCCCTTTTCAGGGTTCGGTGCCTCTGACACTTCTGCAGTGGCATGCCAGCTCCACCATAACTTTGTTACAGTACTTGCTGCATGCAATAATGTCTGCAGCCGCTGACACTTTCCAAACCTTGGTGCGACATGTGGAATGGACCCAGGCATGAAAAGGTCCTGGGGAGGATATTTGTTTAATTGCTGCTGGAGCACTGAAGCTTTTTTTATTTGGTATGAATTCCCATTTCCCTCCTTTTAGGAAGTGATTTAAAACGACAATACAGAGGGTGAAGCCTTGTGTGGTGACGGCTGTTTTCCTGTGTGACACACTATGCAACTCTTAATGGCAGCCTGTGCAATCAGCTTAACTGCAAAAGAAATATACATTCTTAACATCTAGTGTAAATACAAACTTATTTTATTGTATTTTTATGTTTTGCCAATATTTGTATTTCTTTTACTATTTTCAAAGTGCAAATCAATACGCAAACAAGAAAAAAATATATAAGCAAAATACGACAATGTGCTGTAGTACTATAAAATAGGACAGAAAACGTAATCTAGTCAGGGAATGACACTGTGGGGTGTGCGTTTGAAGAGTGTAGCAGGTGGGAGTTAAACGTAGGGTGACAGCAGCCAAATGACAGGAAAGATTAAGGTGGAAATGCATCAGGGCAATCCGCAACAGCGAGGAACATGACATTAACAGCAGCTCTGACTAGGCGGAGGTCCTGTAAACTCACGCCCAATGTGTTCGGCATGTGATTGGGACTCGAGATGAGAAGAATCATAGAAATTCACCGTTTCTTATTCCTAATTCAAACAAACAGGGACTGTAAGGAAAGCCACATGCTCATTCTTAATGACTGACATTTTGTTTTGAGAACCATCTGTAATGATCTGGTTTGAATTTAAATACCAGGTGTTTATTCCGCAATGAGCTGCCAATATTGATCAATGCAAAATTCCAAAGTGCTCGAGTGACTCGAGGTTGCTAACTTTTTTTTTCCAGGGGTTTTCCTGTTTGGTACATATTTGAAGCAGCTTTACATGGCAATAAATGACAGATTTTCTGAAGAAAATACGTTTTTGCTTGAAGTACATGAATGATACAATATTAATTAGTGAATTTGATACGGAATATCCGAAAGATCTAAAAGGTGAGAACTATTTACATGTATCATACTTAAAGATTTATTGTAAACTTGGAGCTCTACAATTGTTAGATGGCTGTTTGATGTTGGACAATATCCCCGTAGATCTGGGGAAGTAAACCCTTAAATTCGATTTAACGAATACAAAGTACCAATTTTTTAGCATTTGTTTGGTTTCTGATCACGGCTCTTTTAAATGATCTGCTTTGGAAAAATACAAATGTAATGCTACCTGCTGCTTGTGTACACATTTCACACACTCAAGGCTATTAAAGGCTGTGTTTATTAAGTTGTTGAGGAGTTTGCAACTACATGGCTGTCAACATAATGTAAAGTGCTTCCCTGTCATAAGATATTTTTAAATCTAAAAAAATAACAAGCTATATTTTTGTTATCACAGGCCAAAATTAAATTAGGCCAAATTTTTATTTATTTTTTATTCCTTTGTCCAAACATAAAAGTACTCATGCACATTACACAAAATTTTAACAAAGACATATTAATCATATCATGACTTTATAATTTTCTAATTCACAACAATTAATGGTGGCACACCTATGGATGTATTTAAAGGTGATACCTCGGAAACACCTTGTCCTTGTGTGTCATTATGGAAAAATCAAAAGAAACCAACCAGAGCTGGAGTATAATTTCAAGAAACCAAATTTAAAAAAAAAGTATAAATAAAATGTTAAGGAAGTATATATGCACCACCACAGACACATCAGCTGGTCGATATATTTGTGAATCCAAGAAAATAGGTGTGGCAATCTTGAAAGTCATTGGTTAGTCGGTCCTAAAAATACAAAATAAATTGATTTTAATGAAGTAGTTAACTAAGACTTATTATATGGACAATGTCTAATCTTACATAGCTTGGCTTAATACTGAGAACAAAAAAAATCTTGATTCTAGCATCCTTAATTAAACAACATTAATTTGGGAAGAAAGTTTTCAGACCACTCATTTTGACATCTAACTCAGAAAAGCTCAAAGATAAACTTTTTTTTGATTGGCTTGACACATCGAAAGTCTTAAGCACTCCCCAAAGACAGCTGTAAATTAATAAACTCCTCCTATATTTACTCATGCAGCCAAAAATCAATCATGGTCTCCTATTTTTCCCATAGAGAAAGAGGGGAAAGAGTGAAATAATCCAAACTCTGAACGAACAATGCCACAACAATGTACACGGATGGAGATCAATTGTAATTAAAAGAGAACAAGTGTTCTGCTTTGTACACTCAAAGGCTGCATTGGTCATTAAAAAGCTTTTTATCAGTTAGCAGTTTTAAACAAAGTCCACGGCTTCTGTCTCCTTTGGGATAGTACTCATACTTGCATAGCAAATTTCTTCTGCCATCCGAAGGCAGCCAAATTAAGTATCAAACAAATTAATGTTGTGTGTCACTCTCTAAAACAATCTGTTTTAGAGCCACTTAATTAAACTTTCAAACTGAAATGTACTAATCAGTTGGCGGCAGAGCGAGCGCCTGCTTTTTCGACATGAAACGACACGGCTAGGCTGCCTGGTACGTTGCCTGCTAATTAACATGAAGGTGCGATTTGCATTTCCTGATGGACTGCTTCGGTTTTTGATATCCTTCTTTACACTCTTCCATCAATCATGGAAGAGGTAGGCCACCATGGGCCATGATTAACCCTCCAAATCTGCCACAAAACAAATATTACAAGAGTTCACTAATTTGGAGATCAAAACACCACTTGTCTATTATATACATGTGAAATGAAGGTGGAGTGTTGCACTTCTGAAGCACTGCATAATTACCAGCTGTTAATTGCACACTTGTGGTGTTTCACTTTTAATTAAAAAAAGCGAGTCGTGGCTGGACGATAAGCGCCAGTGGAGAGGCTGCAGCCTAATCAACAAAGCACGGAGAATTTGCCTCTGCTGTGGGCAGCAGCGAGCCTGAGGAAATCTTCAAATAACCCACAGAGATTAAAAGGTGTCCATTAGGAACAGTCAGTTTTTATTTGGGGTGGCAGGAGTAAGAAATATTTGAAGTGTTCCCGCTGCACAGTCGTCAGAGAGGCGCAGCTGGGGGTGTGGGCCTAATCGGCCTGCACCCAACTAGACACACAAAAAGGAACCATGAGGGCTTTTTTTTTGTCAAAAATACATCTGACCAATTTAGATAAACAGGCTAAAACTAAGATGTACTTGATTAAAAAGTGAAAGTTTACATTTATAAGGAAAATGCCTCAAAAAACATTCCTCTTATTTAGCCAGGATTAAAATGCATGAGTGAAAATGCATAATCAGCTTGATTCAATTACCGGCAAACTAGTTGAGATTTTTACCACATGGATGACAGTATAAAAATATTAGAACAATCTGGTACGTTTTGATGTAAACTAGATACGATTTTTGGCATTACAAAGAAATGTACACGATTTTTACATTAAAAACGCTAATTAAAGTCCATTTTCTTAATTGCCTCAAAGATCTGTCACGCCAGCATGCATGTAATCACTTTATTACAAGGAAACCTTCTCTCAAAGTCACAAAGGTACTTGGACTGAGCAGCTGTTCAGCACTTTGTACTCTAGTATTATATACATTGTAGAAGTGCAGCTTCTATCAAGAAATCAATCAGTGCAAGTTGTAACATATTAGATAGAAACGACTATGTTAACATGTTTGCCGCTAAAATACCATCTTTTTTGCAACACAGGGAATTTGAACAAGATATCACATTTCAATATTAAGGTTATATCTCCATCTTATTTAGACATAAGTCAATGTTAATTTTGCACTGATACAAACATACATACTCTTTCTTGGTTTAGACCCAGCAAGATGCTAGGATTAAAAGGAATTCACTCCTTACACCTGGGGTTAAAATTCTGTAAAGTAAAGATTTGGTTTTTGATCTGAGCTTTTTTTGAGTTTTCTTGTGGTGGTTTCAGTTGTTTGATTTTAACTCGCGGCTGTGACCCATTTTATACCAGATATATCCAGATATTTAAGTATAAAGTCATGTTTAAATGAGATTTTCTTGTAGCCTCAAGATTGAAATCAGGTCTGTGGCTCTGTTTGAAAGAATAAAAGGTTGAAGGAAGCACAGGTTGTAACAAGGAATTCTCCCTTTATGTGTTGCTCACTTTCTCTTTTCCTGCTTGGCCGTGCGTTTGACATCTGTTTTTTGAAGAGTTTGAGGGTGTGCCAACAATGTTTTTAAACTATTCGTCTCTCTTTTCATATTGTGGTTTTGCTTCAAACATTACTCATTGAATGACAGCCCGGCCAAACCGAGCATGTTCTATCTCTCCAGGAAGTGCTGGTGCCCACAGACAATACACAAACAACCTCAGCTCCCTCGGACAGTAGTTCCACCTATTGCGTGACCTTCTGAACCACAAAACAAAGAGCAGCTTCTGCAATTCAGAAATCCCAAAAGTGGGGCTATAAATCACGCAGTATTTATATTAAAGAGACAGTTACCTTGGTCAGCAACTGTGGAATGCCTGGCAGACAAAAGTGTGTGAAGCTCCAGCCGAATATATAATAGTACATGGTTACATGATTGTGATAGCCCACGTCAACCTTTCCCCGACCTCTTTGCCCACTTTCTGATAAAACTGTCTAGCAGGAAATGTCCCTCACTGCACTTCCTCCTTCTCATGCTCAATCAACACCTGTCACCTTGCTGATCGGCTTTCTTACTGTATTTAAATATTTATCCTCTTAAGACGTTTACACTCATCAGACAGAGATAAACTTATACACATTCCAATCTGTTTGGGATTAAACATTCAATATTCACATATAAGAAATAATTAACAAAATCACAAGGGGCTTCCCAGACCCCCTGAGTGCTGCTACACTTTTAGATAAAGGGCTGTGAGTTTATCTAAGGAAACAGTCGCTGGGGCGAGGATGGTCTGGCCTCACTGACAGATTAGTCCAGCCCAGGCCCACTTCCTGCCTGCTGAGGACACTAATTAGAAGGAAGGACTGACACCACAATAAGAGCTGACAGTTTGAGTGCACTTAGAACAGGCCTTCTATAATTCACAGCTGTATTAGTGAAGCAACCACAGTGAGCCATAAATTTCATCACATTAGCCGCATACTTATCTGATGTGACACAGTCAACGTGGATGTCGTTAGGAAAGAACAGTACAGGGGTGTTTCTGTGGCACTGATTTATCAGTGGAAGTGTTTCATCTGAAATTTTTATCAAAATCAACCTCTGCTCCCTGTTTCTCCCGTTTCCCTCTCCATTCCCACCTTACCCCGCCCCTTCTTCATTGACTCCCCCTACAAAAACCAGAAGAGACAAAAGTTATTGTGAAGCCGGGCCAGTTCCCAGTGTTAATGATATCCTGTTTACAAACATGTTGAACGGTGTCGCCAAGGTCATGGTCACTTACACCCTCACACTCCGCCTGTCCCAGTCTGATATCTTCTCTTTTTATTCAAATGACCTTTGACCTAATGGACCTTACAATGCGGTTACCCCTGGGGAAGAAAATAAACAGAGAAAAAATATCCTACCTAGACTGTTTCATGTTTTAACTGGAAAAAAAGTAGCTAGCTTCAAACACAATGTAAGAATAAGTGTGAGAAATGTCTCCACATTCACAAATCCACCCTAACGGCGCTATTATTCTAATCCCAAAATCACCGAATAGGGGAAAAATGCGTTATTACCCAAAGGGCAAATTTACAATTTAGTCATGAATGTGTACGTGTAATAGGCTGAGGTGTTTTACAACACCAGCATGAACTGAGCTATTGTTTTATTTTGAGAGGTGATGGCTGTTATTGGATTGTTTTACACCAGCTTGGAGACTTTCGTTTCAGCAGCTCTCTGTGTGGTGCAATGAGTGTTCGAGTATGAAACGGAAAATGAGAAAGGAGATGTAATAATAAGGTGGATACAGATATGTGTTGTGTCTTTAGCACTGTTGGCTTTAGTTTGTTCTTCTGCAGGCCACCATTGGTGTGTGGAGAACTAAACGGTTGAGATGCAAAGAGAAATCAGTGAACGACTAGAACAGATCAACTTTGCTCTTGTCTGGCTCTGATAAAAGATCAGTGATTCATAAACATAAAATCTTTTTCTTCTAAAAACTGATACAACAAACCAAAATACTATATATGTATATTAGGTTGTGTTAATCAACACATGGTTTGAAAGTTGTAACCTAACAAAAAAAGGTTCTAACTTAGGTTAACTATTTGTAGTGTCAGTCAGATATATTTATATATATATATATATATATATATATATATATATATATATATATATATATATATATATATATGTGTGTGTGTGTAAAGAAATTGCAACACTCGAGTGCCTGAAAATTTTTTTTCACTTATTTGCACATGCTTCATATTTTTTATGCATGTGCACTTCCAGCTTCTGATTGTGGAAGTAGAAAGGAGGGCATTTTGTGCTTTACTTGTCTGTGCCAGCCAGCTGAGCAGCGCGTCAGCAATAGGTCGAGCGCCACAATGCGCCTGTCAGTTTGTGGGACATCCCAAAGGAGAAGGGGCAAGAGGTAGCCCCCGCCAACCTTGCCCATCCATCACGGTGACACCATGAGCTGCAGTCATGGGAAACCCATCACTGGCCAGTCACTCTGGACCAGAACTAGGTGGTGGGGGCTTTAGTTGGAGGGGAGGAAGACTCTCTATCCATTAAAAACACATTGTTTTGTTTATTATAACTAGTTAATGAGATTGAAGTGAAGCCCCGCTTTGTGTTTCAAACACTTCCAGGGGGGATTTGGAGGCAGAAGGCGCCACTGCAGGGTCTGGGCAGAGCGATTCATAAGGGCCTGGGTGCTTTATAATGGATGGTCTATTGGTTTTATGAGGGAGGAGTTGGCCGTGTTGGGAGCGATTTCCTCGGATCTTATAAAAACGAGTGCTCGCCTTAAACCTCTCTGACAATTCCCATTCATACTGCATTTTTACTATAGAATGCATTAATGTTATGGATAAAACTAAACGGTTTGTTTTTGGCTGCACGACCAAAACAGCTGTTTGCACTGCCTTTAAACGTTTAAGAAAGGATGGTCTGATCTGAAAGCAAAATGAATGTGAACAGCATCAGCTGTTATTTGGAGCCAGAGGCCCTGCTTTCTTCATGTCTGCTGGAGATAGGGAAGAGGGCCTACTCCCTGTTCAGCCTCAGCAGGAACATGTGCTGCTTGCTGACCTCTCTACTTTAATTGTCGGTATTAACTCACAGCACTTCAGCTCAAGATCCTATCAGGTGGGGTGTTAAGATCCCTTACAGTAACGTGTGTGTACCACCTAAAGAAGAAACACCCCTTAAAGGGAACCATTCATTCAAAATCTCACGCATGCAGATGGTGAGGCATGAGTACGCACGCATACGTTGGTTAGTCGGATAAAACAAACAAGCTTGAACCCAAACACAATGGGCTCCTGTGTTGGACTGATTGTCAGTAGAGCGGACAGACAGGCAATGGGACTTCACTCCACCCGTACTGCGGGCCACCCGTCAGTCACCAAGCATGCCACTACCACCAGCTTACATCGCCGGCTGTTTACTCTAGGATGGTGGCTCGAACCCAATTAAAATACACTTAGAGCTGTGTCCGACTTATGTTTTCAGAGATAATATGCGTCCAGGAGTCCAGTCAATGCAGTGTGTGTTAGCAGGCAGGAGGGGGGCAGTTTGTTTTGCTGTTTAAGAATGTAGTGTGTCATTTCAAAGCAGGCAATGTCCTTACCTATGCTTGATAGAGCAGAAAAAAACACTGTTTGTTAAAAGGACACTGACATTGCTTTAAAAATATCTGCCAGGTAAAAAAAAAGTAACTATGTATTTTTTTGGTTTTATTCACAAAAAATAAAACTTATCTTTACAAACTTGAAACATTTGTGCTATTTTTATGTAAGAAAATGCTACTAGAAGGATATGAAACTGAGGCAGAGACTCATACATACAGTCTCACAGATGTTGAGAGAACAGGGGGCTGATATGAGGGGCGGTGAGTGGCGAGCAGAGACGGAAGCTGCATGTCTGTTCAGTGTGTTTTAAGAGTGTTTAAATGAGTGAAAAGTCTGTTATAGCTTCCAGATGGGGGCCATTTTGATCCGGATCATTCTGACAGGGCTTGGACTTTGATGTGCTCCTGCCTATTACTGACATTACTCGGAGACGGGCATAATTCTCCCTAATCACTTCCAACTTCAACTTCTTACCGGTCCTGTGTGAATGGTAGCACCAGATCTACAGCAGGGGTCTTCCCTATGTATGAAATTGTTTTTATTGGATTTTAGGCAGTTGGGTCACTGTTTCATTAGACCGGGAAGGAAACAGCAATAGTTTAGTCAAATCTGGACTGCAATATTTGTCACTGCATAAATGTTCCTTAAAACATGGTTTGTGTTTTTAGGTCAGGCATTATTTTTATTTTATTATCAGGAATACTTTTTAGTATTCTTAAGTTTAGCATAGAAACAAAAAGCAAAAACAGGAGAGCATAATAGCTTAACTTGTGCTAATTATTGGTAGGGGATTCCCCTAAACATATCCATCTTGTCAGTTTAAATATAGTCCAGACAGTCCGTAGGGAATATTTCATCCACTTCCTTCTGCACTCACACTCCCCAATAAACCCAGTGGAAGTCATATGTCAGTGACCACAGAAGAGGAGGACCACAGAGAAAAAAAAATGAGAACAACTATACTCCTCACTAAACACTCTGTGACCCTAAGACCACCCTTCCACTACCCTTTGCAAGTGCTTCTCCTCATCTCCTATTCTCTCTTGAGAGGGTTGAAGAGTGGCAAAGTGAATCAGGCCAACGTTTTGCTCTTTGTCTCCCAAAGACAGGGGAATGCCAAGAGCCCTGCACTTTGGAATCCACCGTTTTGTCTTTTTCTTGGGTAGAGCTAGGCTGGGTCCCCTTAGAGTGGTGCATGCAGGTATTCAGGGCAGTTCTAGAGGATCCTTGACCAGACAATAGCACAGCCTTAGGACAATGTGAGTCATTGAAGAGGGATCTGTAGAGAGATGCAGGTGTCTGAGGTGAAGAGCTGTCTCTCAGGCTTGACCCGTTCCCCAGCAGCAGCTCCTCTCTCTTTTACTTCCAGTACTGTTCTCACAATATTTTTCGATGTACATAGAAAATGTCAATGTAGATACATTTTTGAACATAAAATTGGCGTACTGTGTCCCCTTCTCATCCTTTATAATTCATGGACTTAGGAAGGGTGAAACATCTAGATGTAAGTCATAAGTCCTACTTGACACCAGCTAAAAATATTTCCTACATATTCTTTTGAGGGTAAGACTTTGTCTTAGGGATATCTGGAACTCTCAGATGGAGAGTTGGATGTGAGCTAACATCTCTTAAGAGTAGGGAGTTAGTTGGGTGGGTTCTTGCTGGGAAAAGCAAAAATCTAAATAAATCCTGTCAAACAGAGCTGTCCTGTTTGCTGGCAGATAAGACAGAGAAAACAAGCCTGAATTTTACATAAACACAAACACCAGGAATCACAATTCACTGGTCATGGTGACCCACAACCATAAATTAGCCTCCGGAGGTTGTTTTTTTTAGCATCGAAGCTAAAGATTCAAAGGAGAGTAAAATGACCTACTCTTAAAATCTCATCACCTCTGCCAGTGTGGTGACCATCGTACAAAGTCAAGACAACATCTAGATGAGCTGGAGAGGAAAAAAAAACTAACAAAACAAACAAGAGGAAAAGGGTTGACCACTAAAATACCAGTTGGCATTTTGACACTGGGTCTAAGCTAGGAGAAATGCATTAACAAGTTGAAAGAACTTTAGTATCAGTTTTTGTCTTTTATAAAAGTAAGGATGTGTTTCTTTTTTGTGTTTTGTTTGTATTTACTTTTTATATTAATTTGATGTAACTGTAAGTGTAGCTTACACTGTCGGTCTCTAAATTACACTTTAAAGGTTTGTACATGTGGTGAAGAGCATTATGCAGGATAACAAATGCATTTTTCAAATATCCGTTCTACACTGTTTTCCCATTATAATATAGGTGTGAGCCTCTGGGATGATATTACCTTTGTGCTAGCGCTTTTGTAACATGAAATAACAAATTGACAAAAGCATCACACCAAGCTCTCAGGAGTGTATGCATATAAAGTTGTAATTTCGTTGGTCGGAGAATGCAAAGACTCTGCAATTGTATTGCCAAATTTATCTTATTTTTCTCTTCTCTTTGTGGATTAGGGATAATATAAAGGTGCTGGGCCTTCTGCATAGTCAAATCATCTGGAATTGCTACATAAAAAAAAGAAAAAACACAGTGGAGGTGCAGCCGGAGCCATCCTCCTGGATTTGGGCACATTCAACTGATGCAAAACAAGGAATTAATTTGAGGGGAGCGACTTGCGTGCGGAGCTTGGCGCTCTGACAAAGATGAATGGCATCATTCCAAGCGAATGGTAATTTCACTTTTTGTGACAGTGCTTTAGAGCAAAAGCGACTCTGAGCACACAAAACATTTGCAATCCCATTGAGAGTTCTTGGTACCTGCCTATCAGACACCGCACATTGTTTACCAATCATCTGATATTGATTGGTTTCAGACTAAAGTTTGAAGATGAATTAGAAGGAGAGAAGGTTAAGTCCTAACCTTGAAAGATTTAGTGTCTATTCAGGCTGCATGTAGGACTCTCCTCAGCTCACTTGCAGAATAGAGAACTTTCTGGTTCAATAGGGGGTGTGGGGGACACAAAACGTGTCACATTCACCAAGTGAATCCACTGGAAGAAACGCAGAAGAACACCCAAAAAGCATAATCTTTCTCCTAGTTGATAGAAATGGTAATTACATGTGTGGGATAATACTTTGAAGCCGAGGCCTCGGTCGGACAGACCGCCTATTTAGGTTAAAAAAGGGGCAACAAAACAGCTCCTTCTTAACGCCTTTGTTCCCTTCTCCACTCTTTTAAATGTTTACTGAAAAAGGACCTTCAAATCCACTCTCCGTCTCCTTCTCAATGTGGCACCTATCACTCTTGGGTGCATGGACACATTGTATTATGGAACTCTGTGATATGCAGCGATCATTCCCATGAATCATTTTCTCTTTAATATTCAGAGCCTTTAGGGAATCTGATTTTCATCCTCTCAAGGTGGACAAAAACGTTCTGTGACATAAAGTATGTCATTTGAATACTGCTGCTTTGTTGCAAACCTGAATGCGCCGACGTTTTGATGATGAGAGGAGATGAAACTGCTTCATTTCTTCCCCCTCTCTCCAGAGTCTGCTTCTGCTTTAGTTAATGCACTGACGCTCTGAAACCAACAAGAAAATGATAGAGCACCACAGGACACAGGCAGTTTCCAGTTTAACATGATGCTCAAGTGATGTTCTGACAAACTGACCTTCATATTTCGATATTTACCATAGAGTCAGGAGTACAGTCAGCCTGTCAGGATGTACCGTGTCCCAGCATGAGCTTGGAGTTCTAAATGGACCGCTGGGCCACCCTTAACAGCTAGGCCACACCACTTAACATCAGTCTCCCCCCACCCCCCACCAGAGACGACTCCTCTACTCCACTGCGAAGCTCTCCAGTCCACTCGACCTCCTGACACTGCATGGAATAAGTGCAGGCATTGCTAACCGCACAAGATGCCCGGGTCAAAGGTTAATTTTGAAGAGTGCACACAAGGCTCATGATCTGGAGGATGGACAAGAAAGCAAATGCCATCCTTGTGAAGGGAGTCATATTGTTACGAATTACTTATCCGTTTAGCTAAAGCAAGAAGAAAAAGAACATTGCGAGGCCTTTTCTTTTAGCTGCCTATACCACAGCTCCAGCGGCCCTTATCGTACAAAGGGTCAGGTCCAATGTTCCAGCTCACAGAAAACAGAAATTAATCAGGGTTTACAGGGGGTGGCTAAAGATGCAGGTGTGCCTATCATGACAAGGAGATAGATGAGCAGGAGCTCAGAGGTCAAAGAGGGTTGGTTAGCGGGGCTTCTGTACATCATCATGAAAGTAACCTCTCTAGCCCAGGGGAAGGAGCCCAAATGGCGTGTCACACCGTCATCAAAAACATTTGCACATAACTATTAACTCAATAAGCAGATTGGAGCAACAGAGACAAGGCCAAGCCCAAACCATTTGAGTAAAAGTGAGTTTACATTAGCAGCCAGAAGCAAGATATTTGGATAAATTATCTAAACAAAAATAAAATAAAAACAGTTCTATTTTAATTTTTGGTAATATACTAAAAGTACTTTAACATTAATGCTACTGCCATTAAAAAAATTAAATAAAATCACACATTTAAATCTTTTTTTAGGGTAGAAACTTACGCAAATGACTTCAATATATAGTCATTTGCGTAATAAAATATGATTGTGGATTTCTCTACTGAACAGCAGGTCAAATCTAAACATACAGGCTCAGATACAGCCCAGTAATATGCAGCACCACATCTTCACTATTTTTTAGCATTGGTAGACTTAATTTAAAGTTGATGTGTTCTTGCACAGACATTGTTTTAAAGCATAGTCCACATAGCTGAGATCAGGAACATCATAAAAGATGTGGTTCAATGTATTATTCATGCACAGTATCTACTAGTTAAAATTTCGTCCCACCTCATGTACCACATGTGATGTGATGACAAATAAAATCCCTTGACTCCTTGAAAACGAATTAAAAGTGCAATAGATAAGGACCATTTTGAAAGATTACCATTTCTCTGCTTTGAGTTTTCACGTGTGATTTTTTGTTTTGTTCAGAATGCTCAGTTGTCTAAAAATTTTGATAGGAAAAAAGGGAAAACAACATTTCTATGACCAGCATAGTATTAAGACAAACACTATGTTTTAAAGCCTGAGTTTGTCCCCTAATTATACGGCTAAATACCTCAGATATTTGCGTCTTCTTAAAAATAAATTTGTTACCTCAAGCTCATTTGGTATTCCCTTGTGAGCGGAGAGACGTTTCAGTCAATTTACAAAATTCTTGGTAAAACATTGTAGGCAATTTATTTTACTATGAGGGTGAAATGGTGAAAATTAAACTTACCCACAGGTTTTCCAAAAGCCCATTTATTCAAGACACCAAACCAGGATTTTGAAAGAATAAATCAGGCTACAGTTAGACTTAAAACTTAATTAGCCAGAATCAATTTAACTTTTGTGTTAAAATTATAATAAAACTTAAAATATTAGGCTACAAATCTGACAGAATTTTAGTCAAGGCTACGTAATGGTTACAGTGTAAATGAAATAAATAGTAATAATAGCTTTATCCTTTTGTACAAATTTGACCCTTTAAATCTGTTTATGTGAAATTCCCAACAAAAAGAGTGAACCATACCCACGAAGTGAGTTTGTAAACTTTTAACCAAAGTTTCACATATAATTTTTTTTTAACATTGATCATGAACCATAACTGTTATAATAGATTCGGGAAAGGAATATGCCGTTGTTCTGAACTATGAAAACACTGACAACGCTCCGTCTTCAGAGCTTAGCTAACCCCTTGCAGCTTGACCGTCAGCCCTTAGCGCTGAATACAAGCAGCACTTAAACTTTACCCTTTTCAAACAGCACAGCACAAAGAGAGGACCACATCAGCGGCCTGCTGATCATCACCACAGATGGCTGAGCACGGACAACAGGCAGGTCCCCAGGCGCATCGCCCTCATAATGTCCTCACCTCCCACCCCCTCTCTGTTCATCTTGCACAGGGTTAAGAACTGTATACGTCTCCCACGTTAGACTAGATATGTTCTTTCAAGGAAGCACCGTAAGACAGAAGGGAGTTGGGCAGTGGTAAGGGGGACTAGCTGGTACCGCAGCTGCCCCACTGGCTGTGTCCACCCACTGAATCCACAGCCACCCATTACCAACTCCACCAATGCCTCCCCCCCAGCAGCAGTAGGTTTCTCCTACAAAGTGAGAAGAAAAAAAAACACGCTTCATTACGTCCTCTCTCCCAGGAGCGGCCAGGGGCCTTTCAGTGCAGATAAGCCTCTTAGACATGAAGTAGCGCTCAGTGCTGTGTTTGAGTGACAGCAGGAAGGTTTAGCCATTCACCGGACAATGCTCG
Organism: Orestias chungarensis; assembly: GCA_032876305.1. Lineage (NCBI taxonomy): Eukaryota > Metazoa > Chordata > Actinopteri > Cyprinodontiformes > Cyprinodontidae > Orestias > Orestias chungarensis. The sequence goes on from JAVLVB010000475.1 coordinate 1,514,529, forward strand.
CATTCTATGGCTTTAATCTAGGAGGCGGACAATGATCTGTTTTTTAGGGCCTCATCTCCTCTGCTTTTCCCACAGCAGTAGGTGACTGGCACAAGGAAGAGAAAAAGAGACAGAGAGGGCCAAGGGCCGGCTGGAAGAGTACACACAGCTATCTGCTAGGGCCCCCGTGATTATTTGACAGTCCAGACAGAGGTGGGACGAGAAAGGGGGCAGTGCGACGAGGTGGAGGTGGAGTTGGGTGGAGGGCTGAAGTTGACTGAAAGGCAAAGCGCATCAACCACACGCAAACACGCACATATACACACATGGCCACGAACAATCCCTGGTGATGGTTGAGTGCGTCTGTGTGATAGACAGGCAGGTGAGAGGCCTGGTGGTGACGTGGCTTAGAGCGAAGCTTTGTCATTCTTATCTTCTCCACCACTGACATCCATCCCTCCTCGGCCATTGTCTGTACGTCTATGATCTATTTGTGTGGACAATAATGCACAGGCAGTGACGGAAATAAAAAGAAGTTAAGATGGTGTGAAAGGAAACTTGTTCAGATTTAATGATACATTGTGACCCCAGACCCTCCTGAGCACTAAAGTGCTCCATTGACACCAAGTGTATAAACTGTATAAACTAAATCAGCCTTTGCTGTTTGCTGACAGTTGATTGTTATATACACTAATTTAAAATTCACCTATTAGAAAAACACAAATGCTGTGTTTTTAGTTTTGGTCAAACCTGCTGCAAATGTTTCATATTCCAAAACGCAATTAAGGAAAAAAAAACAAAACAACAATTTAATAATCAAAATTAGTTAGTAATTCAAAGCAGTTTTTGATTTTTTTAAATTTATTAAAGAAAACACAGTTTAAAAGTAGTTGGTTGTATCTAAGAAAGTGATTGCTCCTCTAAGCCTAATGTCCAGACACTTGGCAGAAACAGCTGCCTTCAAGCATTTGTGATTACAGGCACACTATATATATATACATATATATATATATATATATATATATAATAAATATATTTGCCTGTTATTACAAAAATATTCAATATTCTTTGCACAAGCTTTTTGATTAAGGAAAGCCTGGTCAAGTTCTTCCAATTGCTTTGCATGTCTTCAGTGCATTTGAGCCTAAGGTCACCAATGTTTGGCCACAAACACCCTTGTTCCAAAAATAAGTAAGTAGTCCACATCGTAAAAAGCCAACACTTTCCCAGGAAATTAACCTTCTTCTACTATGCTTGATTAGGTATGATGAGCATTTCATTTAAATGTTGTAGTTTTATCAAAAGTCAAACGCAGACTTTTAAAAAAACACTTTTGTCTCATAAGTCCGCAAAGTAATTTAATGGCTCGGTGTTGGGTGTCAGAACTATGGTTACCTGGGGTTGCAAAGTCTTCGTAGTCCTCTTCAAAATGTTAAACATGGTTTTATATTTCTTTGAACTCTTTACGTTTATAGCTTACTCTATGTTGTCAGGCATGTAGGAATCCAGTCAAAACTTGGCACAGGATACTAAAGCTGGAGACATAATCACATGTAATTCATGTACAAAGGGGAAAATTATGTTTTCACAAACTTGTTTATTTAATTTCCTTTCATTCACAATTCGAAATCTTTCATTCGAAAACAGCTTTTAATGTTTTCTAAGATTAACTTTGTCAGATTTTTACATTTTCTTGATTATCCAACACATTTAAGTGTGAGAATATTGATAAAAAAGAAACCTGGAAGAGTGTAAATAGTGTGTCACAGCAGTAGATATTATTTTATTTAAAAATATCCGTTAGTTTATGTAGTGGTGTCACTGCAATTAAATACTCATGGTGATTAGCAGTTTACATACCAGGTTAAATGAAAAAAAATAATTCACTAAAAAAAGGGTCATTTTTGCTGCTTCCTGATTATCTTGGGAAAAGTATAGTTTTAAGGCCAAAACTAACAAATCTTACAAATAGAAATAACACAGTGGAATGGTGCCAAAGAGATGGCTAAATTTAGTCACCTCACACTTCAGAGTAGTTTGTTTTACTCCCCCATGTGTAAACATACACACCTCATCTACAATAAACAGACAGCTCATAAGGCTGAAAGACCAAGAGAAGCTAAGCTGAAGGCATTAAAATAGACATTCGTGATTCTGTGCGTCTGTGTGTTTGTATTAGTGTGTGAACAGGAGGCCAACATACGGAAACAGGCCCTTCAATAGACATGTTTTAAAAAGCCCTTCAGTGTCAATCACTGGGCCACTTATTACACTAATTAGATTAGGGCTACAGTTTGGGCTTCTCTATGTCGCTCTGTTTGTGGATGCGGCCGTACCGGCAGCTCTAGCAGGTAACTTTATGAAGAAGAAAAATATGCCTTTAAAAGAGTGCTCTATGTGTAGTCATACTGAACTTCCTTTTAGAAATATAAAGACCAGTCGGGATGTGTTTTGCATTTTGGCATGCTACAACCTAAATTATTTTAGTAGTTTGTTGAGATTTTATGTGAGAGGCTGACACAAGTAATTATGTTTAAAATGCACTGGCGTTTGAAACCTTTTACTCTTCAACTCCTAAATAAATAGCAACTTAAGTCATGTGAAATAATGTACTCTTTAAACTTGTCCGTGCTCAGCCATCTGTGGGGAGCAGACCACAAAACACTGAAAAGCCTCAGAAATCCATTTAATTTAAACAGTTAACTTTGTCCACACGGTGGCTGGTCCCAGCTTTGGAGATTCCTTGAAGAATTGGTCATCCAGGGTGGGCTCAAACTAAGCTTTTTTGAGGTGGTCAACGCACCTCTCAAGTTCATTTAGGTAGCTTTTTCCTCCCTACCAGGCACAACTATGTCTGGTAGGGGAACTTATTGAAGGAGCTTTATATTTTACGTGTTCCCTGGGAAAACACTGGGAACACGAAGAATGAGCTGGGTGCTGTTTATGAGGAATGTATGACCGGCTGTACCCAGATAAACAAAATGTAATGGATGGAAGGATGGATAGATCTGGCCTCCTAGGAAGAGTCCGAAGAAAGCTACAGGTGGAAAAAATAGACAATAAGTAAAGCACACTATACACGCAACTGATGGTGGCACAGCATCAGGCTGCATCAGATCTTTTTGTTATCATGGCAAGCTGCCCAACATATTTAGTATAAGGATGGTTAACATCCGCAAAAGATTTTTCTTAAGTCCAAAATTACATGCTTCTGTTTTCTTTAAATAACTTTTGTGGCATAACTAACTCCATGATGAATAGAACAGATTCAGCCACACATTTTTCATACCATGTAGTAGGGGTTTAAATGAATGTTTCAGGCCTCCGGGTTAAGGACTTTTAATCTACAAAATAGAACATCACAGGTTTTCTTTTCAGATGGCATCTGTAACTAAACCAATGGTTTCACTTTTTTAGGACACCTGCACACATTAAGAAAGAGCTCCCCCTACGGTATTCAACATGTCTTTATCAACTCCCCCTTACTTTTCTTACCACCTAACAGTCATTAGTCTCACACACCTCGTCACTATTCTGACACTTCAACCCCTGAAAACTCATATCCTCCATGCACCTTTACCATGAGGGACTATGGTGGTAAAATCTTGCCTCCTATAGCAAAAAACATTAACCCCCCATCTATTACTGTCTTCTGCGAAGACACAACTTTAGTGTTAGACTGTAAATCCTAATGGCTGACACAACTTGGTTAAATAGGGAGCTCTCTAACACACACCCACAAATTCACACACAGACACAAGCTTCAGAGGTAGACATGCCGAGGAAACAGACACTTCCATTCATGAACTGATGGGTCATCTTGAAGACATTAGATACAAGAAGGTCTGCTTCATGCCCAAAATGACTAAATACACAGATGGAAAAAAAGTAGTAAAGAAAGAGGCAGTATAGTGGTAAGATAGACATATCAGAAGACAGACAGCGCACACACAGATTGGCCACTTAGACAAACACACAGAGAAAGATCATTCTGAAACACAGAGGGACTGACATGGCGGCGATGAACACAATGGACTGATTCAGTGCACTGCTGAGTGTTTATGTCCCCCGTCAGTCTGCATCACCAGTGTCCCTCCTGACTGCTTGCAGCTGACCCCCCCAACACACACACACACACACACACACACACACACACACACACACACACACACACACACACA
>JAVLVB010000475.1:1518788-1538545 GCA_032876305.1 Orestias chungarensis
GTTTCAGACCAATCACCCCCCCCCCCCACCCCCCATTTCTCCTACTCCATCTTTCCTTCTCCATCTTTTTGATGCTGGTATATAGCCCAGCCAAAGTTTTTGCTGAAGCTGGGTAATGAGGGAGACCTTTGACCTTGCCTTGATGGCTTCCATATCTGTGCGTTTGGGCAGGGAACTTTGTGTAGGTCTGTGCACGCCTGCGTGTATGTGTGTGCGGCTGGCGGCTGACAGCGACGTGACTAATGAAGGCCTGGGACAGAAATAATAGGTGGGAATTATAACACAAGGAGGGTACAAGTGCAAAGGAAAAGGAAGAAGAAATGTTGGAGGAGGGACAGAATGAGGAATAGATTGTTGAAAGAAGAAAATGGTAAGTGCAGCCCTGTAGGAAACAGCGCCTCCTCAAAAAGTTATCAAATGAAGAGAAATAGAAGAGTAGGATTATTTAAAAGATTGCCACAGACTCTTCTTTTAACCACAGAAAAAATCAAAGCATCAATGATTGGATTAAATAATAGTTATTCCTGCACAAATATTGTAGCTCTTTCTAGCTACTCAGCCAGCACTCAGATAAACCAGAAGATCATCAGAAATAGACTGGCATTATAATGCTAATCCTAGAAAAAGTTTTTGAAAAAAGCACAAGGGAGGGGAAATAAACTATTGTTGACTGTTTTTGCTTAATTTCTTTATTTTTTGGATAAAAAAAGACAAATGTTCCCCACTTAATGTCAGACTCCCAAACACGTTTCCCATATTAATTGGTTTAGTAAGGAAGACAGGCTAAGACACATGATCTTTCTACAGAAACCAGACTTTCTGGAGAAGCACAACCTGGACAGCACATTTGGGTGTCTGGCGGCGCCCGCCCACAACTGTCACACTCCAGGTCAGGGGTCACGATGTGTAGACAGAGCAGAGCTTTGTAATTATGCAAGGTAAATGCAATCATCAAACACAGGAAGCCTTTCTCCCCACAATCTACAGGCTTAACCTTGTCAGATAGATTAAACAGCTGGAAAAAAAAGAAAAGTTGAAGTATTTTACAACAGTAGCTAAATATTTCCCTATTTAAACCAACTGTACAAGAATAAAAGCCTACACACTCATATCAGTGTGGGACGTAAGATCAGTGACAAACTCATGCTTTGGGAAAGAAAAACAGGACCGGAAAGCCTGAAGAATATTTTCCATGAGAAAGACTGTTATGATAGGGATGCTATCTTTCCAAAGAGGTCTCTTCACTGAAGACGGAGCTCCGTCTAAATCTGATCAGTGCCTGTAAAGGCCTGAACACAAGCTCGATGGTCTCGAAGTACTGACATAAAACATGGTGCAGGGACACAAACGGGACAGATGGACGGACAGACAGAGGGACAGACATCCTGTCTCAACCCGCAAATAGATACAACAATTAAGCTAGGTCTGGTCATTTTCATTTTCCTGACCTCGGCCTTCCCCTCCCACACATACAAAGACAAATTACTCCTGCTGTTGACTATGACCAACAATTCCAGTTCCAGCAAACATGCGAGCGTGTAGGCTGAGACAGGGGACATAAATCATCTGTGTATTTGATCTACAATAATGACATATGACATGGCTACAAATGCTGTTACAGACCTGGATGTTAACGCACATTTTTTCATTCCTCAGTAAGACTTTTTTTTTTAAGAATAGGGCTTGTATTTTATCATCTAGTTTTAAAATGTTTAGTTTTTGGTAAATATTTAATAGTTGTTAGTTTTTTTTTTTTTACCTCAAACTGCCAACAGAACACATTTGCTGAAATGTTAGAATGATACCCACATGTATATATATATATATATATATATATATATAGTCATTACAATTGTGTCATCAGGGGTCAAACCCTAACCTATTCCTTATCTCATCTTAATCATCCATGCAAAAGACATTGTCCACCTAAGGCATAGGTATATTAGACTGTTTCAATGTTTCTGTTCAACTGTATAACTATATAACACTGTAATAGTTCTGGTTATTTATATATCAAATTCAAGTTTTTCTCTGGGATTCAGAAACCATCTAGTCATTGTACATCCTTGACATCTGAAATACTATGCATCCAGTTTCCATTTGGGAATACATAAAAATATTCAAATGTGTTTCTGTTTTTATTTCTTAACTCAAGTTTTAGCCTTTACAACAAGAAACAATGTTGAATTGTCTCCACACATTAAAGTACTGAACAGTGAAATCTAGATAAAATGTGATGGTAACTTATAAACGCAAGATTAAAGGATTAAGTCCAGGATATAAAAAAGAATTGTTAAAACAAAAATGTTATACATTGTTAATAAAAAAATTAGATGCCAACTACATAATTATTAGTCAATGGCAACTTACTCAAGGTAATTTTTTTTCTAGAATCCTTATGCCACCCTTGGATTGAAGGATGCCCTGGGAATTCAGTCCCACTAACCATCCACATACAAAGCATATGTCATGGGTTATGTTCACCAGTCCTTTATAAGCTATATTAAGTTAACATACACCACAACATATCTCAAATAAATTTTATAGAATCGCTATTGAGATTTACAGTGGTACAATTAATACATATCCTTCACTATTTCTACCTTTGTAATTGTATGCCATGTAGCCAGAATTTGTTTTCTGCCACTCAGCACCGGTTTCAAAGCCCCAGAGGAGGCTGGTCTCCTGGCTAAGCAAAATCAGAATTACATTAACAACCAAAGACCATTTCATCAGAACCAGCCGAGCCCTGTGGCCCAAGACAACTGTAATAGAGTTTCCTTTGTCAGAGGCGGAAAAAAACATTTAAACACCCTTTTGAAAAAGAGAAAAAAAAGGTTTACCTGGTCCTGGCTGCAAGGAAATGTGCTGCTGCAACTGATCAAATCAGATCAAACAAATTGCATTTGTCAAGAAAGGGATCAAATGTTAGCACCCACAACAAACTTATTAACCACCAGAGCTGTGCAGAATAGTCTTGGCAGGCTGATAGGATTGGATTAAAAAAGTAACACGGAATAGGAGAAAAATATGTTTGGAAATCCAAACTGACTTCTTTTTTTTTCCGATACCTGATGCTGTGCTGCAGGGTAAACTCAGGAGTTTTAACAACTACAGTTGAGAAGTTGTGTGCGATTACTGCGAGTTCAGCATGAAAGGTGCTCCATAACCGCTATCAACATGGTAATTTGGGTTAAATGGGTTATAATGAATCTTTTTTAAGTTCCACACCTTTGGATTTCTGACAACTTTTCAAGCATTTCTCAAGCTTTTCCTAAAGTGATCATAGAACAAAAATCAACACTTCTGTCTATTATTCCCATCAGAGGAATACATGAATTCTGTCATGAATAGCTATAATGGGAAAATGAGATATTTCTTTGGTTTGTTATTAAAATAAACAGAGACCAAGATGTCTGCTATGTACTCGTGTGTGAAAGTCAGGGGGAGAAAGAGAACGAGAGAGACTAAGGGGCCTGACTGTCTGACAGACAGGCAGGCAGATGGACACAAACTTGGCATTAGGGAATATGTTTCTGCCAGAAAGCGATCCATAAAGACTGAAGGAGGCCAAAGGGCCGCGGCTTTGTAATGAGTCATCATCACTCAGTGGTGTCCATGCTGGGATGGTTGGAGTATATGTGTGTGTGTAGATGTGTGTCTATGTGTTTGATAATGTGTGTGCGAGATTCATGTTGGGGAGGGAGAACTAGTGGATCTGCCCGGAGATAGTGTAGTAAAAACAACCAGTTTAGCTGCTCCATTCCTCTGGGGATACAATGAGGACATTTGGTGTTTTTCTGAGCTAAATACTGCCAAAAATTTCTTTAATCTTTTTTTAAGTGGCAGTAAATCACGTCTGAGAAGGTAAAAATTATGTTTTAATTATGAAATTCGATATATGGTTAATTCTTATGGAATTTCTTTGGTTTTTATACCCAACGGCTTTTGGCTTCCGGAGACTTGGTAACTACGAACATAGTTGGTACTTCAGCACCATGTTAGGCTGCGGGAAAGTCTTGGCGAACGTGACAGTTTTGAAAACTGGTTTGGTATTTACTTTCACCACACAAAAAGACCAAAATCACCATTAAAAGGGGACTGCACAGCGCCATCATACTATAGGTAAAATTTAAAGTCCATCACTGCAGTCTCAGTTACTAGGGCTCTGTCAGTTATTGTGTCTTTTTCCATTTATGCACCTTCACATGCAACAAGGCATTGTTTTCTGTTTCAGCAGCATTGGATGAATATTCCTATTTTTTGCCGCTGACAACCTGTTTGTCATCCATCCTACAATACTATTAGCCAGCCATTCTTCTCTCTCTCCCCAACCTCAAATTCCCATTGCCTCTCTAACCCTATATCTTTTCCAACTGTACCTCCTTCTACTTCTCCTTCACTTTTTTTACCATACCTTTGTAATTGATCGTTGATGCGACTGGCTGACTCCGGGCTCTGTAATAACCTGCAGTGGTAACCAGCCGACTGTCCCTCTTGGCCCTCCTTGTAGATTGAACTGTCAGATGTCAGCGATTAATGGCTGGGCAGAGGGACACGGACTCACATCTGCATTGTCCCTGCCTGTGTTGTCCTGCAAGCACTCATTTGTGTTTTAGATCTTCCCGGTAAAGATATTTGTTCAAATATTCTATATTTCTGTGAATAATTTTCTTCAGCATGCGTGAGCAATTTCCAATCGTTTTGTTGTGGTAAATGGGAGAAAACTACAATGCCTGAAAAATTAATTCATTTCTCTTGAACTTTTTTATATTAAGATTTTACAACCCAAAACTTATATCTGAACTTTGGAATTTTTATATGATATACCTGCACAAAGTACACTTAGTAAGTAAAGGTCTGCAAATTATGGGATGAATTTGTTTTTGGCCCTTCCAAATCAATATTTTGTAGAAGCCTATGCTGAAAATACGTCTGCAAATATTTTTGGTCATCTTTAAAAGTTTTAGACAACTAAAAGCTGAACTATCTATTATCTGCAAAATAGCTGAAGCTCAGAGTGAAGAGATTGTATCAGTAAATTTAGGTTGCAAGTCCTTTAACAGTTTGTCAGTGGCATAAAGGTCTTGACTATGATGGGAACATGTGGAACATGTCTAGTTATATGATTGAGACTATTAATTTGCTGGAAGGTGAACCTCTACCACAGTCTCAACTTCTTTGTAGCCTCTAACAAGCTTTTTCTATCTTCCTTGTATTTTTGACTTGCTGAAGAAGAAACGTCCCACAGCATGATGCTCCCGCTGTCAAGCTTACCCATCTGTTCAGGGTAATCTGCAGAGCTAGTTTTTTAACGCTAATCATCTTGAGGGTTGTTTGCAAACTTGGATGCTTCATGAGGTCACAAATATGAATTGCACAATTGCAGTTACAGTTATAATGAACCAATTTATCAGCTAGAGCTGGAAAAAGAAACTTTCTGTAAACATTAATCTTTTTAGACAATTCCAATTTTTCCAAATTTGTGCATTTAGGTGAGAACTTATCTCATTTAGTTGCCTCTGTCTGGTTTTGCAACTTAAATAATTTAACTTGTTGACTGACTTTGTACAGTGATGAGTGGATTGTTTGGTCTGGTTTGTCTGTTTTGATGAGCGCGATAGGGCCTGTGTGCCTATTACAGTACTTGTTGTGCTTGGCAAGCAGTCTGCTAACTGTCAGCAAAGTATGTTCGTACACAGATTAATAAAATATTTCCAAAACTACTCCCAAAGCTTTTGCTCCCTTGTTAGAATGATTATCTTGCAGAATGGACAAGAAAACACATCCTGACTACCAGTGTGTAGTTGAGAACAATCAAACAGGGGAGGAAAGAGGACCAATTTAAAAAAAAGTCTGAAAGTTTCTGAAAGAGTCCAAATGCTGTGCATGTTCTAATTAACTATAAATGTTTAAATACGCCATTTTTGCCCAACAATTACATTGTACCGGCCAATGGCAGACGGTGTAGTTAAAGATTAACTTTCCATTTTGTTGTCATATTATGAGTTGAAATTCAAAACTTTTGTTTGATTTTGAGTTTAAAACCATCCATGTATTGAGTCCTTCCTGCAATAGGAGGACACACTTCATTTAGAAAAATAATGCAAGGTAGTAAACACAATTTATTTAAATTTAAACTTTCCTCTGTGTCTTACATATTTAAAAGTAATTAGCTAGCCAGAAGTTAATTAATCACAACGTGGAATTGTTAAAAGAAAAAAATAAACATATTTTAACTACTGCTATTGATAGTAAAATAAATCCACTCTTACGCTGGAAGGGAAAAAGAAGCAAAAAAGAGTCAGAAGATTGAGAAAAGGACAGATGGCCTGAAGAATTAAGGATGGTTAAAAAAAGAGAAAATATGAAAAGTAAAAGGAAATAAAAACTCATTAAAAAAAAAGCATCTGTAGAGAGATCATGAGTGAAAGGAATCTTCTGAACAGTGAACATGTGAATATCAGGCCAACAGGGGTTTGCCGTGGTGTTTGAAACTGAGATAAAATCGATTAGCTTGTCCACTGACCCGATGAAAGCAGGCAACCGGCCATCACCCCAACCACAACACCCCCACCATTGCCCCCAGTTTTGCTGCAGCCCCTGACTGAGACGTCCAAGTCCCCGAGGGTCACATGTGGACACCGAGGTGAACAAAGTGGTGGCCTCTTGTCAAACTAAAGTCATCAAGAAATAGCAGAACAACAGACCATGAAGCTAAGCTTTAATGCTTTCTGGCTCCAGTAAGACAGAATGAAGATGTGGAAGAGACTGCAGAAAGACCATCACAAGATGTGGATATTAGAACAAGGAAAGCACAGAAATGTTTACCGCTGGAAAAAAAAGCTCACTTTTTTTTTCTGTTTGGAACTAATTTAAGCCTGAATGTATGTGTCTTCAGTTTTGCCAATGTTAATCCTTAGTACATGATCTTTGTGAAAGTAATGCGCATTCTGGAGCTGGCTTACCATTGTAATTACTATAATACCACCATATAAGCATTCACACAGAAAGGCTAGATAAAAGTAGATAACCCAGTGTCTTTCAGGCTTCTGACTAAAAAAATAAATAATTTCACGACTTTTTTAAAGCTTTAATGTAAAACATATTCATAGATATTTATCGAAACCAAAACAAAAATGAAGCAGTGTTGCTATTGTTGGTATTGCTTGGACTTGTTACATAATTGCGAAGCTCCTTAAGCTCCTTCTCCTCGAGTTTAACCATTTGAACTTAATTAATTTGGGTATTTAAAATTTTTGAATACCTTTTGTCATTTAAGGTAAATCTGATAAATCTGAAATAAAAACCCTGTAGGAACATGCTCAATGGCCTGATTAAACAAAAGAAGTAAAGTAAAAACAGTGGAATATGGTGGTGACAGAATCATGCTCTTGGACTAGTTTTTTCAGATTGAAATAGTTGTATAATTAAGCTTAATACAAGTCCATCCGACCCAAAAACTTCACTTCCTAAGAATGAAGCAAACAAAAGATTGTTTTCATGAGAAACATTAGGGTTTTTGCATTCCCCTACCATAGTACGGAATTAAACATTTTAGATAAGTGTTTTGTTTTAATTTCTTTTACTGATTTAAAGCAGTTTCACACAATAGAAGGGACAAATATTACTAAGACAAGATATGGGCTGCTTTTAGATTCAAATCAATGAAGTCAGAGTGCTAGAAGTAGAGTGTTTTAATAAAATGTTGGTTTGAATTTTTGTTCTATAGTCCTACTTTTTTCCCACCCAAACAGATTTGTTTCTTTTATACTTTCATTGTACAGTACAAATCCTACATAGAAGCTACCCCCCCTTGCTGTACACTTTTCAGTTCCACTGTTCAGTTGCAGGTGAATATCTACTAAAAATTCTAAAAACACCTACATGAAGAACTCTTTACACCTGTTGACAGGACCTGTAACCCCTCATCATTTTATCAACTCCTTTTCCTTTCATGATTTCCTCCACAGAATAACTGAGTGACAAGCAGCTCTTTGATTCTCAGCTCATTGTAGTGTATTTGACCCCAAAGGTCACAGAGTGGAAAGAAGTGTATGTGTCCCCATTAAGCTCTTCTCAGTGTTAGAATAATATTCCAACCGTGCTTTTAGGATGCTAACACTAATCAAAACAGGACATCCTGAAGAGGGCTGTGCTCTCTCTTCCCTTGCCCCGCTTGTCGGCCTTCTTCGTGTTTTTGTGTTTGTGGAGGAGCGACAATCCCAGGAAGCGGTAAGGAGGGTTCATCAAAGCTCCAGGCGGGAGGCCTCGGTGAGAGGATTGCTGGTATGTGACGGGTAAAGGAATCTCTACTGTCCTATTGTTCCCTTGTTTCCTCAGTCTCATCACACGCGGCACGTCCAGTTCACTCACAGGTAAGTGCCGCTAATCATTGCTGCATTCTTTTCCATGGCCACATTCTATCCTCTGACCTAGCTGACCAGAAACACTTGTGCGCAAACACATACTCAAACATCCAGAAGCAGCATATATAAGCAGGGAGTCTTCAAGACAAATCTGTAAGAGACAAAAAGTCCTCTAAGTTTAAAACAAAAGTATGTTCTATCAATAGCAGAGTGCAAATGTGTGAAACAGAATTTTGACTATTATTCGTAAACAGTTTTGCAAGCAGTGAAAAATTCTCTTACCAATAAATGACATGCTACTTTGTGATCGTCTGTTACATATAATAATATGTAATATGTAATATTATAATAATAATATATATAATCCCCATAAAGCCCACTACAATTTATAGTTGCAATATGACAAGGTGTGAAAAGGTGGACAAAATAATCCAATTACAATGCTTTGTTCATCATTATGTCCTCCTATGCCTGGAATAAACTTCTTCTTTTGCATAAAAGTTCCGAAATCCAACCTTCATGAGCAAGACCTAAGCTTTGGTCGGACCCCCTTCCCTCTACACTCCCGTCCTGCAGAGGTGAGAGGTCATCAGCTAATGAGCGCAGGGTGGCGCACAAGAAAGCCGACAAGTTGCAGCAAAGATAAAAGGTGAACAGAAATTAAGCATAGCTCTCAAACACGTACATGAACACCTTAACCCTGTTTTATCTTCCCTTTGTAAACTTATTTTTTTACTAATAATTTAAAATGATGAACCTCTCTATACTTTGTTTCATTGGTCCAGCCAGCTCCACCCAGGGAGATCCCCAAGCGGTGCTGTTATCACCACATTCACAAAACGATTGTTGGGTAATTCCTGTTTATAGCTATGCAGTCCCTCTGGTGTGTAAGCGCTGTTTTCCCCATCAGCCCTCCAGGACAACCATCAAAATGCAGTGTTCACAAGCAAGGAATTCCTTTTAAATACATCTACCAGCATAAAACGGTTCCACCAACTCATTACGAACAATGATGAGTTTCAAAACATTGGGACAAATCACCCAAGCATGTTCAGCTGGAATAAGGTAAACAAAAATAAGTGCTCAGAATAAACCAAGTTAAAAGTTGGAAAACACCAGATTTTACAACAAAAAGCTTCCATGTTATGAAAAATGTAGTTGCTTGCTCACATATATGCTGCGTTTTTTGTTCCTCTAATTACTTAAATGTCTCAAGTGGTCAGAGCAACTTTTATATCAAGTATTGCCTAAGTAGATGTAAAAAAGCATTTTCAAATCAAAGCTTCATTAAGTATCATTTTTTACGATGAATATCCTGTCTAAGCAACTGTCACAGGAAGTCCAGACTTTGACGAGGGTTTTTGTCAAGCTCCCCTTGTGTGTTGTTGTTTTTTTCTGTGTCATAGAAATTCAGACATATTTTGTACATGCTGATGCACTTTGAATCATTGTTCTGATGCATTTTTTAATTAAAAATGTATGATAGAGGATTATTCCTTCAATTAAGTCAACTTATCCAAGTTCTTAATTGACAACAGACTACCATCTACCATTATCTTGCTTTAGCAATGGTATGATGTTCTCTTTCTGAAAACTTAGACACTTCAAAAAGGTTCAAATTCTGCTTAAATTGAGATAATATATTCAAATCTTAAAAACAATCTATAATTATTAGGAGAATCTTTAATAATTATGTTTTTGTTCTTTTTAATAAGCATTGGTTAGTCTCTAATGTAGGACATTTTGTCAATTCTCTTGTTTATTTGCGGATATTGATTTCAATAGTGGCAAGTGAGGTCTTTGTTGTTCCTAATTTTGAAGTACATGCTGTTCTCTTGTAATAATTGTAGTGCGGGGTTACTTCTGTAAACGTTCACCATGTTTTGTTTGTTTTTTATTCCATATTGGCTCTGACTGTGGTTTAACAGAGACCCAAAGCCAAAAAATGGTCTTAAAACTCTTTCCAAATTAAGTAATTTTATCTGTTTGTGATATCATTTGGATCAGGACAGTATATGTTGGTTTTTAAGACCTTTTGCCCTATGACTGATCCTTTGTAAGTAATGTCTTGGTTCAACAGGTTGGTTGACGAGTTTGGGTTAATATAAAATAATAAAAAAACATTTACCTCATCTTAAAATGTGTTTGATGTCTGGAGTGTGCCAAAAAAGAAAAGAATCAAAGGAAACTATGAGGCACAGGAGAGTTTGTCATAGTAAACTCATCATTCTGCAGTGTTTGACTCACAGCTTTCATGAAAGCATTCAACAGAATTGTATAGCAACTGATAGTTGCTAGCTGTCGTGAGACTGGTAGCCTGGGCCGTGTTTCTACTGCCTCAGGTAATTGATGTCAGGTAATTGATTGGTGCCTCTAAAATTATTGATAGTTTAATTAGCTTACAAAGGTGCAGACTCCTCAAAGCCGGAGCGGGGTTAAATTCACAATCTTAAAAGGGATTGTGAACCATTGCTACTGTATCAGCTCTGCTGATGTCAATCTGCGCCATCAGCAATCTGCTGACGTTATATCTCCTCAGACATCATAACGCACCAGTCACTTTGATGAAAACTTTGTTTTTTTAAACTCAGCAATATGCCATGAACCGTACACCATTTTGTGATGAGATAACTCCGACTTAAGTTTCGCAGTTTGATTGTGCGCTCCGAACAGTGCTTTTCATTAGATGTATATTAAAACTTGCATGTACACACTACATCCAAATAACAACAGCGTTTCAACCAAAAACACACACATACACACAATCTATAAAAACATGCTTAGCCTGGGACTGCACTGTTGATAATGACCTCAGCCTTGGCACCGCACTGGGCCAGGCCAGACTGCCGACAGACTGGAGGCTTTTGTGTTGACTCCCTATCTCTAACTCTGTGACCTTTAGGGGGGAAGAAGAAAGCAGAACAGTTTTTTTATTATTTAGAAGGGGTAAGGCAGGCTCATTGTTCTGTATTGGTACAGTTTCCCTGCTGTAAACACATACTAGTTCCCAGGCTTGACATGTTGCAGCACGGCTACACCCCCACCACCCTCCCTGTATCCAGCTCTTGGTGTTCCCACACTGGCCTGCCTGGGTCAGAGCATCAGCACTGCCTTACCAAACACAAATACACATCATCATCAATATCCAAACATCACACTTTATAAATTATGAATTGCCTCTAGTACACAATGGTGTGTAATATTAGAGAGACTGGACTGCATTTTGAAAAAGGGGGAGTAAAGACAGGGAAGGATCCCCAGAGAGGGATCCATGACGTCCCCCCACGACTCGGGACAGAGTCCATCCTTCAAGTGGGTGACAACAGCGCCCAAACAAACCACTAACCTCATCAGCTCTGTTTATAGCCTGAAGCCCGATTCCTGGATGACTCATTAACATCAGAGACTCTCCAAAAGAGCAATTTTAATACATTGTTGATAGATTAAAAAGTCCTGGGTCACAAAACAACTGACCGCTACAGCCGCTGCGCCTAAACCCATATAGAACTAATTAAAGGAACACAAAAAAAGACTCCTTTCGGATCTGTGCGTGTGCAAATATCAAGAAACGCATGCGTGCATTTGGTAATTATAGAGCAGGGTTTATGGAAAAAATGTGTGTAGGTTTTATTTGTAGTCCTTTTAATATCGATTACAGGCGTCCACATGTGAGTTCTTCGATAGTCTTAAAACATGTTTATCAAGCTGTGCTATGAACACCAAACATGACACCTGTGAGGCTTTAGTGATACTCAGCAGAGATATTATTTATGTTTACTAATCTAAATATAAATGGTTAAGATAAAGTGGACAGCAGTGACAAAGGAAACAAAAGCATATGGGTGCGCATACATTGTTCTATTTATGTCTGAAAGCAAAACTGATGAGGAATTATATCAAACCTAACTTAACCTAAATCTGAAAAGCAAACAGATTTGCTAGTTTATATGCAAAATTACTTGGCTAAATGCTAAAAGTACAAACAAGTCCTTGCAAATACTAAAGAACTTCTTACCACAGAAGATTCTAAAACAACCTAAAACGTTTTACCACTTTCCATCTCTAAAATAAGCATATCCTTTGAGACGTATTTTTTGTTTAAAAAAAAAAAAGTGAAAACATTGACCAATAAATGTGGAGATTTTCTTAAAATTTCTGGTCTGTTGTGTTTTCTGTGTATAAAAATAGAGAGACTAAAATAGAAAATACAAAAAACAGACCTCTAAACAAAACTACAGTAACCTGAGCCTGCTATATCGATGGTGGCATTTAAACGTTGGGATATTAAGTGAGGTTGTGCCAGTCTGGTCAAAAGCTATAATGCATAATGTACACTGTTGTTTGCACTTTAAAACATACACACACATACACACACACATATATATATATATATATATATATATATATATATATATATATATACATATATATATATATATATATATATATATATCCACTCAGGAAAGCGATGAATGAGTCAACACCTGCCTTGATTGGCCCGATTATCCTGAAGGCCATGCAGGATGCAGGTATCTGTGCAGCTTTAATGGCTTCTCTTTTCTCTCCATTTCTTTCTCCTCGTGCCGGGCCGCTCCCCTCACCTATTAAATTAACCAATCTATTAAGCGTTTTAATAAGCTCCGCCAGACAAACACGAGACGCAGGGCTGGTTGAGCAACGCAAAGAGAGGATGAGGCGCTGACAGGCACGAACAAACACACACTTATACACACACACACCTTGTCTTCTGGCAATCAGAGATGTCAGCTTTTTGAAGAAAATGAATGGATGCGGGGAGACAATCCTGGAGAACTACGTTTTATGCACAGGTACTGTTTGCTGGGACACTGAAATGATAGCTTTTAATTAACCCTCCCCCCCACACACACACAAACACTTCCCACTGCTGGATTTCTGTGGTGAACCGCATCACATCTGGACGCACAGACCAATCAGTCACTCTCCATCTATCACGCTTATGTTTACCACCTTTCCATCACCTTCTCTTTTACACCACTCCTTTTTTTTCTAATCACATGACTGTTGGGTATAGGAGGCACACACTGGACGCATTTACCAGCAGAACCCCCTTATGAGGGGTCTGGGAGTTAAAATATTCACCGCTGACACTCTGCAGACTTGGCTGAGGGCAAGGCTTCGTCTTCTTCCTTCACTCCTCCTGGGCCCAACAACACTGTAGCAGAAATCATTTTTTCCCCTTTTGCATAAACCTAATCAATGTACGTTTTTAACTGTGCACGCATGAAATTAATAATAATAATAAAAACAATCGATGCATTTTTACATCCAAAAGATCAGCAAAAATGCCCCCTCCTCCTTCTCCTCCCCCATGTTATAACATTTAGCAAAAAGCCAATAAAGCAGTGCGACTGACAATTTATGAATGTTATAATGTTTCATGTATTAGAAATGATCGAACCTGCATTGCATTGGTGCAAATGCTTTGCAGGAGACTGTTTTCTGATGTGGGCTGTCTGGATCATTAGACAAATAAAACAAGGAAACTTTTTTTTATACTTGAAGTAAAAAGTTTCCATTTAAAACCAAGAAATAAGGTTTAACCTGACTAGTATACGTGGTTTAGGGGAAAAAGTAATGATTTTGAAAAAATAATAGAACCTTAACTTTAAAATTATTTTGTGAATAGATGAGCAATAAATATATAAAAATGTGGTTGAAAAATGGTATGATGTGATCAAATAGAGTCGATTTGAACACAGAGCTTGAGCCCAAAAGAGGAATTACGAATGTACAATTAAAAATAATAATAAAGAAAACAGGTAAAAACACAACTGCAAGAAAACATTACTGCAACTTTATGAATCACACACATAAATCTGACCGAGCGCAGAAAATCACATGCAACCATAATTGGTTCAGGCAAATCAATCGTGTACTTACATGTAGCTGATTGGTTAATAGGTGAATTCTCAAATCAATTTTACAGCCCCCCCCTCCAAGATAAACTTTTATTGCAACTTTGAACATTCGTTAAAGAAATTCTTGGTTTATCAATATATATATGTATATATATATATATATATATATATATATATATATACATACACACACACACACACACACGAGAGAGAGAGAGAGAGAGAGAGAGAGAGAGGGTTTTTTTTAAGAGAAAGTCTGCAGAAACGGGTTTTACATGCATGTTCAAGTATATGAAGGATGCGAATGTTTGCATGCACACACACAAACACACGCGCACAAAAAAGTAAAAGTTGGGTTCCTGCGGCAGAGAGCAGCTGCGCGCTGCAGCCAGCAGCAGCAGCGGCGGCGGCGCTCAGGACGCGCGGCTCCTCAGCTCTAGCGGCTCCTCAGCTCTAGCGGCTCCTCAGCTCTAGCGGCTCCTCAGCTCTAGCGGCTCCTCAGCTCTAGCGCCCACTACATGCAAGAAGTGGCTCTAAAAAATGTTTTAAAAAAGCAGAGCGGACGCCGGACACTAAGTTCTCTCTTCACTCATTTAACTTTCTTTTCCTTTTGTAGTAACGTCTCTTTTTGCTCATGCTCTGATCTTTATTACTTCGCGACGGTTTTTTTTTTCTTCTGTCCTACCGGGAGAAAAAGTCAGGAATCTGTGCGCGTCTGTTTGGGGATGGAAAGAAGACTTTGCAGAAAGAATGAACTGATAACTAAAATGAATGAAAGCGACAACACTTTAGATATATAAAAATTACATTGTTTGAGAAGGAAAAAAATTAAATTACATTAAAAAAAAGAGAGAAAGGGATGTTGCACCTACTCGTGGCAAGTTTCCGCGCTCTGCCTTTGGACCTCATGGTGCCAGTCTCTGCGGCGTGGGTTTCGTTTTGGATGTTTGTCTTGAATCTTTTTTTTTTCTCTCTCTTGTTTTTGTCCTCCTTCTTTTTTATGATTTTTCTCTGTCGCTCTTTTTTTCTCTGCGTTCCCCGATCCAAACCCACTATCTCTCCAGCATTGTCAGTCTGGACACCTTTGCACATGCGCACTGCTCGGAGTCTGCCCGACAGCAAGTGCCAGGAAGAAGAGAGAAAAAAAAAAACAGTTTGGGACAATTTACTACTTTGATATCCGGAGCTGTTCAGGTGAAGATGTGAGAGGAGATCTTCTTCTACAGTGTATTTCCTGAGAAAAGAGAAAAATCGACGAGATAAATGCAAATCAAACTTTAGAAACTGGGAAAAAGAAAGGCTTGAATTGTAGACAAAACCCCAACAATAAATATAACAGATGCAATTTAACATTTCTGTAAATACGATGAAACGATGCAAAGTCTATGCCATTAAAAGGTTCCCTTCATTTTATGTTCCGATCATTGAAGAACAGGATATGAACGTAAAAAAATGTTTAATGTGACTTTTCTTCTCCAATCTTTCCATTCTGTCTTTTATGTATTAAAATGTTAAGTGCCTACAGCATTAACGTGACGTTCGAGACGTCTCTGTTTGGCGTGTTAATTCCATCCCGTTTTAATTAACAGGCTGCTTTTACTTGATTTGACTTGAAAAAAGGCCAGCAGGTCCATTAAGAAGGGGGGAAGGAAAACCCCCAGTTTGTTTGATTTTTATTTTTTTTCCGTTCATTTATTTTTTGATTTTTAAAAATCTTTTTATATGGGGGGATTTTTTTTTATATCAAAGCTCGATTGGAAATACGTGTTAAGATTTGCCTATAAATAAAATTTTAATATAAACAGATATATTTTTCAAAAAAATAAAATAAAAAGAAAGAAATCAATTAAGAGCACCTTCTTGGGATTAAATAAGTGAATGATTCATAAAACCGTAAAATTACACAAAGTGCCATTCCTGTTAGCTCTCAGGCCTTCATCGATTTACCTCAGCCCAATAAAACCCGCAGCTAAACCATTATTTGCTTAAAGGTGTTGCTCTGCTGGCCAGACGCATCTATGGGGCCTAATTAAACTAATCGGCAATTAATGGCGTCTGCTGGAGATCCTGCTGACTGCGCAGACTCCAACAGCTCGGCGCAGACGTGTGCTGAAAGCAGGGCCGTCCCTAGAAAGTTGCCAAAGAGGTAAACTAAACAGATGGGGACTATTTGGGGATGCAGATGAAAAAAAAAAAAAATAAAAAACACATACTGCCAGAAAAGGTTGTAAAGGTTAGGATTTAATTTGAATGATGGGCATTAAATAATTAGTCTGGGAAGAGTTGCATCTCTGTGACTAATTAAAATTATTATCAGGTTTTCTTCACACTTTTTTAAAGTGGGGGCCGATGCCACGATTCCTGGAACTTTCTCATTGACGCTGCCGGACTAAGATCTTCTTCAACATCAGCTTCATATTTTAATAATGCCTGTAACTTCTGAATCCTTCGCAGTAGCACATTACTATGTATGGGAGCAGCACGCTGTGTTATAAAAAGCCCCCTCCTCCTCCTTCTCCTCCCCCTTGATGTAACTTACTATGACTAGTCTTATTGTGTAATTTATTTATTTATTAGATATATTTTATATATTTGCATCTATGTAGACCTATGCTTTATATATGAATGTCCCACACATGGGAGAAAAAATCTTATATTTTAATTATCTTGTAAATAGCCCCCACACCCCGATTAAAAACCACAAACAAACAAAACGAAAAACAGAAGAAAAAAAACTTCTCCATGTTGTTTTACTTCTGCTGGAATGACATCAATGATCCCATTAAGCGCCTTTTGCGCGCCGCGCACGAGATGATGATTTCGGACACCAGGCGGGCGCAAAGTCCATCCAAGCGCAGGAGAACATGGAGGAGGAAGGTGTGTGTGTACGTGTGTGTGTACGTGTCTGTGTGTGTGTGTGTGTGTTTTGGGGGGGGGGCGGTTAGGAGCAAAGCGCTCAATTAGTCTAAATGGAAACAGTTTTCATTCACCGCAATAACTCACCCCTCTTTCTTTATCCCCTTCTCTTGCTTTAGCTTGTTCCCTTTATCCAGATAAATGTTGTATTAGGAGAAGCTGGCGGAGCGAACCGGAGCGCAGGAGCCCAGTGTGTGTGTGCGGGTTCTAATTATTAGAAATTAATTGCAGCTGTGAAACCCCCACGGTTGCAGGTAAAGAATATATATATATATATATATATATATATATATATATATATATATATATATATATATATATATATATATATATATATATATATATATATATATATATATATATATATATATATATATAAATCGAAATAAACCTTTAAAGAACGACTGGTGTGTTCATAGATATTTGTATGACTGTAGAATTTTCACCTGTAAATGGGGTCAAAATAATAATAATAATATGATATGAGATGGGAGAGCTGCGGAGGAAGACGAAAAGTGAAAAGGGAGCCTCGGGCACAAGGAAATTACACTGGCTCGCATGACCTTTGGGTGAGGTAATCAATCAAGAGATCAACAGGGATATTTATCACTGCTTGTTCCAATCTGTTCCTGGAAACAGAAAATCAAACAATCAAAACGAAAAAAAATCATCCTAATTAGCTTTTCTATGTATTAGTATTATTATTATTAATAATAATTCATTTTTTGTTGAGATTATTGACTAACAATATTATGTAGCTGCGTTTCTGTTGGGGTTTAATTTTTCACAGATAATATACAGATATATATTTTTTGCCACTGTTTCTGTTGAAAGCAAATAATATGTGTATTAATCACTGTAAGTGTAAATATATCACCGCAGGGGCGAATTTGGACCAATGAATGCTGGTTTGAATGATGAATCAGACCAATCATTTGATGCGCATCTGAATAAACTCAACAGCCTAAACTAAGAAGAGCATGTTTTTTTTTGGTTTTGTTTTGTTCTTTGCTGAAAATAATAAACGAAAATAATGTCAATACCACATACCTAAACATGTAGGATCATTGTTTACTACACTATTCAAAAATATATATTTAACTACATGTAAAGGGCTATTGTCGCTAAAACAAGTCCCGTGTTTTCAAACAATTCCCAATTTTCTGGGGTCAACGTTGTGTACATAATACCTATTTTTATTTATTGGATGTATATTTGTATTAAAAATGTATTTTTTTATTTCGCATGGGCAATTCTTATATAAAAAAAAGAAAAAGCAGGAAAAACGCACATCTAAAACTATGCGCACTGATACAAAGCGTGATTTTATCTTTATTATAAACAAATAACAAAATAAATGAAAAGGCTTACAATACAGTTATTTCATTTCGTTTAAAAAAAGAAGGGAAATCGACATCATCATGGTCTATTCTCAATTTAATTCCTCTTATTTTGTGTCAGTGTCGTAAATAAATTCATGCTTTAAAAAAGAAAAAAACAACAGACAAAAACAAAAGACCGAAACCAAAGGGATCTTTATGTTATACTGCCATCTAGTGGATATTTTGCATCAGCGTTTCTTGCCCACTTTGATTAAGGCGGATGTTAGATAATGCAGCAATTTAAAGTGCCTCAGAAATACACCAGATATAAACAGATGTTTCAAATTATACCTTAGTTTTTTTTTTTTTATCAATAAATTTATAGTGGTTTACCAGACTGAGTCTGCTTGAAATGATAGTTTTTACAGCTTTGTCCATCATGGAAGACAGATTCCGATGCGCATCTTCAATTTGTGTAAGTAGTATTGATAGTGGTCGACACATTTATCTCTGATGAGAGGATTTTACAGCGTCTGATGCCCCCCCCCCCCCTGCAGGAACCTCAACAAAGGCATTTGACAAGTAATCAATTGGTCGTTCAAGCAGGGTTATTTATTACTATTTACAGTAACAATCAGCAGCCTTGTCATGTCAACTTCCCGGTTGCAAGCTAATTAAAGGGTCATACAAATAGATAAGATGCTTAAAGAACCCAAGTAAAAAATCAAGCAATACTCAAGTGCCTGTAACTGTTGCCAAATGCCTGCAGCAAAAAGACGCAACAAGAGTACAAAAAAAAATAATGTCTTGAATCATCAGTACTTGCAACCATTTTTAATTGTTTCACGCAAACAATTAATATAGAAATATACTCGCACCTTGGGTGTTTTACTTTTTTTTAATAGATATTATAAATTAATCAAGATCAACTAAATGTAACTATTTTGACAAAAAGGTCACAAAAAAAACATTTATTGTCCATGTGAAAACAGAGTTCTGCAAAATAATCACAAGTAAAAACATTTAACGTAAAATAAGTAATTTCTTTAATGGCATTAAGTTACATTAAGTTAACAGATAATAGACGCATCCATAATAAAAATTTCTTTATTGATTCAGAAATGTTGCAGCACCAAAGGTATTTCAGGGGATAAAAATTTAAAAGCAAATCCCCAATTCTTATTTACCAATAAAAATGGCAAATGGATAAGTAACTTTCCCACTGGTAATGCTGTTGGGGGGGGGGGGGG
>JAVLVB010000475.1:1538645-1555601 GCA_032876305.1 Orestias chungarensis
GAGAGGTCTTCAAATGAAGGTTTCGAAGTCTGGCAATTTTTAGATGTGTCTCTGCTTCAACACGCTTAAGTCAAATAATCAGGTTTTTAGCAGGACTCTAGAGAAGTTGGCTGCAACTGAGGAGGTGATTCGGGCATTTGATTCAGGTGTTTAGAACCAGAGACACATCTAAAAGTTGCAGGTCAACCGTCCTCAAAGCCTCGAGTTGGTCACCTCTGATGTATTACTTGAGTACTGAGGTGGTCATTCAGCCATTTAATGTCTGATTTGATGTAAAAAAATTATAATCAGGGATTGCATTACCTATACAACATTTAATAATTCAAAAAAACCTTCATATTTCATACTACAGTAATTTTCAACAAACACTAAGATAGTTTTAAAGGCAGCACGATGTAAATGTTGCCCCAAGTATCTTTAGGATTTAACCCAAATGTCATAACACTGTTAAACACTTTAAATGTAAGCATTAATGTAGGAACGACATTTTTTCAAAATTATGTCTTTCCTAAGTATATCAGAAAAATAACTTCAATCACATTAAAACAAGAACTTAATCAATGTAATTACCTGCAATCTTGCAAGTTACAGGAGACCGTAAAAGATTTCCTAGTTTAATAAACACTTTTACAGTTCATAATTTAAAATTTCAGTCAGACTTCCTAGTTTTGTACTAGTACAAATATTTAGAAAATATGATACTTAAGTATCATGTGTTGAAGACAAATCCTTTCTGGCCTAACATTTATGGATGTACAAGTTTTTTCCTAATTATTGGCATAAATTGACCATGGTTGTCATTTGAGCATGTAGGGAAAGCAGTGAGGTATTTAATACTTTATTTTACTTTAGTAATTAATGCTCACGCTGTACATGTCAACTGTGTGAACCAATTGTAGTTTCTTTACTCGTGTGCAAATTAGTTTTTAGAAGTACTAAAAAGAAATAAGAAAATGTCCTGTTGATGTAGTTTTTTTGCACGTCACTTAAAGAAAGGCACAAAAGCACAAACACAACTGACTTTTCCTATAGACAGTAGAAAACAGAAATGTCAACTTAACTGCATTCACTATAAATAGGACATGTATTCCTAGAAATGCATTTTGAGTACATAACCTTAAACTTTTTTTAAGCTTACCCAAATTAATGATCTGACAGTAACTCAGATTTACTTAAACTTTTAAAAACTTCTTTTGGTAAAATGACTCATACTAATTACTGCGTAGTTACCAATGCACATGCATCATTAAGAGAATCCCACCATCTTATTCAGTGAAGGTAAAGATCAGCACAGGTAGTGTTAACTTAAACAGCAGTACATCATACAGAAACATCTGAAGCTGTCCCATCTTGGGGAAGAAGAGAAAACAAAAAGGCAACTTGCACAGAATTGTATCTCCGAAAATCTTCACAATGCTTAAACCCCTCGCCAGCAGTAAGCTAAAGTTCCTGAAAGGAGCCTTTAGTTGTTCTGGCAGTGTGAACGTCAAAGGTTGTAGATCTTGCTGGAGTGAAGTTTTTAGTATCCTGATGTCTTCGAAGTTGCATTTGTTGCTGGATAAAGTCAGAGGCTCTGGTTCCATCTTACAGTGGCTGGTCGGGAAGATTTCTTCTTTCCTGGACCTCAACCTTCACATGGGGTTTAGATATCTGCCCTGAATGTTGCGGCAAAGGTGGAAAACCTGATGCTATAGAGGGGCGCAACTAAAAAGTGAAAAAAATCTAATTTGATGAAAGGACAAACTCCACAGAACTGTAAAAAAGTCTGAATCCAGTTTGAATTTTTAATCTAGTTTCAAGAAAGTTATCCTCTTCAATCGATATAATTATTCAAATGGCTGCATTTTACCAACTAGGAAATCTTTATTAATGGGCCCATCCACACTGTAGATTTTAAACTTGAATTACATTTAAAGAGATTAGTAAGTAACCAAACTTGGGTCAGGGTTTTACTACCAATCAAAATAAGTCCAGTTATTGATGCCAGCAAGGCAGCCAAACTCCCCATTTTTCTACATCATTAAAAACAATGCTTAATCAGTTGGGATAATGCACCACGTAATATATTTCAGATATGGAGCCACGAACCATTACCATGATGCAATCTACAAGTAATTAAATATTCAAAAGTTCTCAGGAAGTTTAGCATTGTTTTGAGAAAGGATTACACACAAACCATCCTCAGAATACCTTTATGCTACTTTTGAGCGTTTGTCGATCATTCACAACTGCTTAATACGCTGTGCTCAACTGGCTTCGTGCATGCTATTGTTTATATAACAGAACAAATGAATGTTTTGGTCTGATATAGAAAGACATGTTTTTAATAGCACATTCATACTATGCAAGAAAATGCACTTCCTTTGCAGTCCAAAATACCTAAATGGATTGTTTAGCAACAGATAGAAACTAGAGTTACTTTGGGTTATCCATCACAGCTGCATTTACAGTGTTTCCAAAAACCCTTAACTAATATCCAGAATCCTAATCCACAAGTTTGAACCAAAATCCTACAAAAGCATTTAGCTTTCCGTTGCTTAATTGAATAGTTATGGATAAATCATTTATTTGGTACTGTTGTAGATTTTTTTAGGTGAATCTCTATATTAAGGGTGGGGAGTTACTGTATCCTTTACAATGTTTAGATTTAGAGCAAGTGAGTTTATTAAATTGAGTGTCCCACTAGATAATTGGAAAATCACTCAGAGCCTTGTGTCCTGGTCGAGCACTCCCATGTTTTGTCAACATTCTTGGTGTCCATTTAAATTAGGGGGTGGGGGGGGGGGTACCAATAAGGTAAGACAATCACTAATGTACAGTGGGGTAACAGCTCCACTTAAAACAGCAAAAGGTTCTCCCTGCAGAAAAACAGTTTTAGAAAAGAATAGTAAGGAATTATAACATCAGACTGCCTAGATCTTTATTCTAAAGAATGCACGTCCTCTACACTAGACCCTTAATGGGGGTCAAGTTTCTCTTACATCCGTCAATTAGTCCTTGTGGATCCAGGTTTGATTTTTCTTGTACAACCTTTAGTGTGTTGGTTCTATCAACTTTCCCTCCAACAAGGACATACCATGAACCATAGCATGAACATCAGAATAAAAGTTATAATGCATTACCTAAGAATTTCTATTACAAGCCCATGGGAGGCAATGCCCATCAGCCCCCTAGTGTCAAAGTAGGAGCTCAGAGGGAACCCACAGCCTTTGCACCAACGGAGGAACCTGCAACGAGGCAAGAGTGCATCATTACCATTGATATTTTGCATCATAAAGGCTTTTTAGGCTGCACTTAGTCTGATCCCTCCCCTAGGACCCGCTGGCCCCTTTGAGGAGCATAAACCCCTTGACATAGCAGCTCCTAGGATCACAGGGACACTCAAACCCCTCCACCACGATAAGGTGGCAGCCCATGGAGGGGAACAAGTTAAATGTGGTATCAACAGGGCCGATCCAGGCAATGGCATGGAGGATGACATGCAGGTTAACCTAAAAGAGACAAAGAAGCACAAGGAGAAGAGAATCTTCACATTAACACTGGTGTCAAGTTGGCCTCTAAAGTGTAAGCAACAACAAGCTAATCATTTGTTCTGAGATGGCAAGCAACTTCTCTTTAGAGAATCAACCTTTACTTCCATGAAGTATTTCAGCCCCCCCCCCAAGAGACTGAAGGAACATGCCAAAAGGTGCTTCATTTGATCATTGGATGTTTTATTTAACCCACCCAAACTACCAGACCTTTAGAAACCATGTTGGAGAACATGCCACTGGATACAACAATGGCATATCCATGTACACTGGGTGCCCCCCACCAACTCTTGAACACCGGTCGTCGACAAATACGGAACTTGCAGAACCAAAAACCCCTTTAAGAATGGCTGCTCCACAATCAAGTAACATTTTAAGTTGCTTTTTGGGTGGTAGACAGATACTACACAAACAAGTCATTTAATTTGCCGTTACTAGATGCAACGCCGCTGTTAATCCCTGAATCTTTCTTAAAAAGAATTATACCAACTCCACAACTGGTTACCATTTAACAAATGACGTCTCCATTAGTTGCCGTCACCATTTCATGACCCATTGTAACATGCATAATTTCACTAGCATTTGGTACATTTAGATCCTTTATTTGCCAGAGAATACAAAATATCAAGTGTACTGGAAAAAGAGTTTTTAAACCCAGTATGATCTCACCTTTAACTATGAGCCAGTTGCACATTTTGTCCCTGTGATGAAAAAGGCCATTAGCCAGTCAGCTTCTTACCAATAACAGTTTTGGAGAAATCCAAGCTTTGCCAAAGTCACTCTTATAAGTGAACTAGATTGCTGCAGGTACCCATTAAATTTAAGCATTTCCCTCTGTGGTAAAAGTATAGAACTTTTACAGTACAACCTTGCCAATGATCTTGTTTTGCATCATTTCAGAGTAGATACTTAACAGGTAAATAGAAAAGTATTTTCCCCAAATGTTGAAGTTCCTTCTCACATCCTTTGTAAATAAAAACAGTTTTGTGATTTTCATTTTCCCTTTTGACAAACTCAGTGGTTTGTTTTTAAATGAATATGTGACAACAAAACACAATTACCCAAACATCACTGCTTTCCAACAGTCTAACAGCAACTAATGTGAAGCTCCACTTGTTAAACGTTTGTATCACCCATTGAAATCTGACTTACCTTCTGAGCCTGTGGCTCATCGGAGAGAAACAGCTTTTCCTGTAGAGTAACAGTATTTTACCTTGATACACTAGAGACAAAACTTAAATGACTGACCTTTTGAGCAAAACATTTGAAATATTGTCATCTAGATCGTGGTGCTTGTAAAAATAAAATACCCTTGAACCTAATAGTACATCACACTGGAGTAATTTGTTACCCTGCATTCAGTAGTCATTACCGGGAATTCCCTACAAAATATGATTCCAGCCCACAGTAACAGTTGTAATCTCACCTTCAACAAAACAAAAATTTTTTAAAGTTGAGTCATTTAAAACTGAATAAAGTCTCATCTTGTAGTTCATGCAAGATTAGAACTCATACCTTTGTTTTTTGTGCAGTGAATAATGCTGAGGGAAATTGAACAAGTTTTTCATACTTACCTCAGTTACCCACTTCTTCAAACACTTTAGTGGCTGGGAAACTAGGAACAATTAGCAACACTTTTCCAAGTGTTGGGCTTCAAGTCCAACCACATAGTAACCATGTACAGCACAAAACATCCCTCGTTTCAGTCCACATCTGGAGCAAGATTTGGTCCATCCAGTGGCTTCAAAGTATCCTTGTAGAATAAATCCCATTTGCCAATTTTTAAACTGGCTTACCAAGAACAAAGAGATGCAGAGATTTCAATCTCAAAGTGCTACATTTCCATCAATTTCCATCCTTAAGTCTTTGCAATATCTTTCTGCAATCCACCTGCTTCTATGACAATCCCTCCTTGCTGGTCATCCTTTACCATAGAATCTTTTAAGCATATAACATTTAGTTACAACCTTTCGTTGTTTGTTCATGTGGTTTGATGTGGATTATTCCTTTGAATGCAACACAGTGAGGTGTTAATGCTTCTTTTGACAAGTAACCCATTTCTCCAATCTTCAATGGCAACTAACCCATTGCTCCAATCTTCAATGGCAAGTCCAATACATAACCAGCAAAACAGATGCCATTGTCATTCAATAATGTTTCCAACCGCAGACACAGATGTTGTACCTCCTCCATAAAGAGTCGCTGGCAATTGAGTCACTCTGTATTGCAAAACCACTCCATGTTTGGAGTGTGAATCTGTGTTCATTTACCATTGATACACAAGTCTTAGTGCTGTGGTTGATTCTGGAAACGGGAACGGGAAGCTTTGGATCACTTTATAGAGTTTTGTTGCCTTCTGAAAAGGGAGAGGGGGCAAAATGACCCAAGTAGTTTCTACAATCCATTACAGCAGCCTTTGTGGAAAAGGCTAAAATCCTTACATATTTGAGGGGCAGAAGAATATCAATTCCATGCAAGTGTGCGATATTTTATTCATTACCAAATTATTTTGCCTCAATGTAAAACCCTTTTCACAAGTGAGATGCTACCAGTTTTGAAGAAGCACCTTCAGACGGCCCTTTACAGTTCAGACAAGGTTTTAGACTTCTGGATCTCTGTCCAAAACTGGAATTTTCAGAACAAAGTATAGGTATCGCTGCAGCAATGGTGCACTTGTTACCCTCCTTTCCTGGGCTGTGATGCATATTCTGAATGCCTTCATGTTGACAATTAGTCATATGTGTGTTTTCGATGCAGATATGTGTTTTAGATGAGGCGTAGTTGTTGAGCAGGATCGTCAGATGAAAAATAATTTTCAGTTGATTCCCTGCATGGGATTTTCCTTGCTTTGTGGAGCTTTGATTTTCCATTAGTTTGGTCACATGACCCTTAACCAGCTTTCCATTATCTGACCCGTCTTTCCTTCTGGGGTTTTGGGGTAACCAAGTTACTCAAGTCAAGTCTTTGTGCAGAAACTGTCCTCTACACTAGACCCTTAATGGGGGTCAAGTTTCTCTTACATCCGTCAATTAGTCCTTGTGGATCCAGGTTTGATTTGCTGGAAGACAATTAGACAAAAACATACCAATCGTACAAACCACTAGAGTGAAAATAAGTCCAAGCACCCACGACCTCAGAGGTCCAGCTTTCAATCAAACTAACCAGTTTACATTGAAAAAAAAGGTTAATAATAAGTTTATTTGTTTACTGATCAGAAAAAAAGTCCCATTTCTTTTAACCTTACAGGTTGTGTTACCCTGGCATAAGATTTATCAGAGAAAAGATTCACCATATGGGCATGTTGGTACCACTGGTGGTGCCATCGTCCGGGGTTTGATCAGGATGCAGAAGAGGAACTTCCCATGAGGTTAAACGTCCCTGACCGTGATGCAAACACTTTATTACGATTTAAGGCAACCTTCCGTTGAAGGTCAAAATTTAATTGTGTGGTAGTAAATTGTATTTATTATAAATCGAAATTGAGATATTAACTGAAGTACAAGTAAGAAAAGTTTCCAGAAGTCCTTTATTCGTAACACCGGGTTTTACATTTTTTCTCATTATGTCCCAACTCTACTAAACCCGTCTATTGTATTCCACCAAGCCTCTGCATGACTACAGAGCACAAACATTCAACTATCCACTGAAACCTTTGTAGTAAGACCAACAGCCTCCCATTGCAGAACCAAATCTCATTTTCAAACTTCCGATTCCAGCATTTATACCGAATCAGAACATCCCAGAATCAAAGCAGCCTTCTCACAGCCAGAACGTTTCTTCTAAACTTAGAAGTGAGGAATCTCAAAAGAAGCAGTTCATCCAAGCAGCCAAAACCAGCGTTCAGCAACAGGTTTAAGCAACCCGCCAAATCTGCTCCTACCTTAAATCCCGCTTCTTCATTGTCGGCAGCTCCGGGTTCGACCTACCTTTGATGAGTCGAGCTGCTCAGCTGCTGCTTGTCTTCAGGCGACCATTTTCAGGTCAAGCCTTCCCGTGTACGACGCGCAGCTCTGTCAACATAACAGAACATTTAGGATATTATATTTCAGATTTAAAAATAAAAAAAAACCTCACCATGTCAGCAGAGCAACTCTTACCCTCAGCTCGTCCTGGAAGCTCCAGCAGGTGGAATAAACACAGCTCTTCTTAATGATGACCTCCGCCTCAACGCGTTAATTTTGGCGTTTTTCTCTTTATCAGCTGACGTCTCTCATTTTTTAACATGAACGAATAAACTGCGCTGCGCGTTTGAATTTCGCACACCCTCAACTCTGTCAAACTTCCTCCACCTGAGTTCCTGCTGCTCCTCTTCCTCGCGATCTTCTCAAACTACTGAGATTGCGCGCGCGTTTTAAGGAAAGTAGCATATGGTTGTACATAAGAGGAAGACAAATAATACACTGTTTTAAAAAATGGTTTTAAAATAAAAAAATGGTAAAAATAAAAAGGATCCAGCTGTATATAATTTAATTTAATTTAATTATAATTTAAATTGACGGCATTCGGTCATTGTCAAATGTCAACAAATGAGGTAATCACAATCTTCATGGTATAATTTAATATTGCTACAAGTTCTGCTGGTATGTAAAGGACTCAGAGATTTGTTTGAGAATTTTAGTGAACGATAGCATTCAGGAGACCATGGAACATAGAACACAAGTTAACAAAGTTGTAAAAAATACTACAGACCGCCCTGAACATACTATTGCCACAGTACAATAGTGGGAATGGCAGCATTTCTTCAAAATTGACAAAAAAACTAAATCACTTATATGTTCCGGAAAGAAACTTTTCAAATCTGCACAAGATTGCAGACTTAAGGTTTAAATTCCAGCTACTATAAAGAATCATGTGCTGAAATGGCCCTGTCAAAGTCCAGACCTAATACCAATTGGAAATTTGTGATCAATCAAAATAAAGTAAAAAACAAAAACAAACAAAAAAACAAAAACAAAAAAAAACAGACATTTTCCATCCAATCTGACTATGGTGTTTCTCAAAAACTTTACTTTTAAAATGTGGAAATCCGGTTACAACTGGCAGCTTTGAATTAACATGCAAATTATGATTCTATAGATAAATAACCTAAGGGGACAGAATATTTATATATAATCAGGTTATGCACTTTCATTGGTAGTGTGTCAAAAATATCCAAAATGTTTTAAAGTTAGACACTATTATGTGAGAAAGAGTTTAATGTATAGGAATAACTGTGCATAGCACTAAACTAGCCTGTAAAATATATGCTGTAAATCATAGCAGGTAGTTGCATTCTCTAAGAAAGACATGCAAATGAATAAAGTTTTATTTTCTATATTAATTTAATGGAGATGCAAGGCCAAAGGCATTTAAAGGGGTAATTAGACCAACAAAACCATTGAGGTTAAAAGCAAATGCCCAAAATGTTTTTAAATATCAATTAAAGTTATTACAAAAGCAAAAAGATATAACCTATCGAACAGGTATTGAATGATGTTAAAAAAGTAAAGCCATTTTTTTGAATAGAAATCCTCTGTTTTGCTGTTTTTCTCTTTGAAATACTTTGTCTTTAAATATTTCATTCGTAATCTTAGGGGACGGTGTGAAAAAGCTAATATCTTTCTAATATCTTACCTTCGTATTCCCATTGTTGTTGCTGCAAGACTAGAAATTTGATGTGGTTTTATGCCAACTTTGAAAAAAACAAAACTGTTTGAAGAAGAAAAAAAAGATGAACTGGAGATGAACGTAGAGGCAAAGACAGAGAGAGACAAAAAAAAGTCACACTATACTCTGCAAAGATTTGTTATTATATTCAGTTTTTATTATAATTTTCAATTCATATCATTTTAAAGGTGCATAATCATGAAGGGAGCATGAGCAAAATGGTAACAAAGACAAACATTTACGTGAAAGTTGACCCAGGAGTAGTACAGGGTTGCAGATTTGATTTGCTTATGTGTGTTAAATTGAGTATGAGCAATTTGAAGCTTTATATATAAGTTCTATAATTTCTACAAGGTGTTTGGTCTCATGTTGCCTATGATATACAGTAAATATGTGAAACCGTTATCTTTATTAAGTTAAATAAATGTGTAAAAGATATTCGTAAAGTCTGCTGTGAGAAAAAGATATTCGTAAAGTCTGCTGTGAGAAAAGGGGAATTGGTCAGTTTAAGTCTGTGTTTTTTTTTTTTTTTTCACATCGAGCTAGTCACTTAGACTGTGAATTTATCAGTTTTTTGTGATTTAAGTGTTTAAGATAATATTTTCCTTCCACTTATAATCCTTAAGAGATAAGCAAATTTTTTTTTTGAAACCATGATTAAATCAATGGTTTCATAATTTAATCTTCATAGTTTATTATTCTTTTACCTTACAGTTGTTAAACTGAGCAAAAGTTTTGGTCTTTAAAAAGTCTAAAAAAAGGCAAAGATGTTTTCACCTTAGTATAATAAATAGGATTTGTTAAAGAGTCACAAGTAAAAGTGACATTACTAAAACGTTTTAAATAATTTTACTAGAATATCTCTCTCTTTTTCTTAAACAAAATGATTTGGCAGTTACTTTTTTTCCCTCCAATTCACCAATTGATTGACTGACAAACCGTTGCAGCTCTGGAGCGGAATGTGGGAGACAGAGAATTTGACGTCAGACATTTGGCATGGCAGTGAGACTTTCACCTCCTCAAACTGCTGCAGTTTACTGAGCAATTTTTGTAAAATACAATACGGAAGCTGACAGTGTTAAAGTGAGTTTTGAAACCAAGAACGAGTAGCTTCAGAGTTGTGTTTTTGGAATAGATGATGTAACAGCAGACATGAGACTCTTGGACTGGCAGTATGAGTTTCAGCTGCTCCGGCAGTAAGAGCAAACCTAATTCTGTGGAATTGTAATGGTCACTCCGAACTAATAACGCTTGGTCAGTAAAGTAACCCAAGCTATTTAGAAAGTCACATTTATCACTGTAAGCTTTGAAATGGCTGCTGTTTGTCAGTTGTCAAATATTTTACCAGACTATGTATTTTCCAGTGGCTATTCTGTAAGCTTAGAAGTTACATGTTTTTTAAATTTTATTAAACATGTATATCCCATTAACTTGGCACAGAAAGAAAGTCCTATTTTTTTTTTTTTTTTGCTCTAACTTGAATAGTTACACAAAGCATTAGCAATAAATGCAACACTGCATATTAGCTTTTTACTGTGGTGGAAGTAGTTTGTGATCTTATCACATAGATATTTAAACATATATTTCAGCTTGCACTATAAATAACATAATAAACTTTTTTTTACATGCTGCAATCCTGATTTTGCAAATTCAGAGACATTTGATGCATCTGACGTACATTGTCTTTCTCCACAGGGGAGATACATTATGCATTCATTTGCCACTAGGTGGCAATCATCTTTTTGCTCCATTTGCACAGCAGCCGAAGTCGAATTCTGAGCACATACTGTCTGGATGCAGCAGGCAGTATGTGAGCAGGTTGCTGACCTCATGAGTTCTGCTATCTTTAGCACAATGACTTTTCAGAGTTAAAACAAATTAAAATACCAACATGAAAAAACAGGATAAAAATCAACATTGCTTATATTAGTGTGCAGGTTGATACAAAGTCCTTAAATATAAAGGCAGCTCTATGACAATCAGAACAAACTTTAAAGCAAAGAGCATACTTTTGAGTTTCATAATCAGAGCAACACTTTAAAACCTACATAAAAAAATAAAAAAATGCTTCATTTAATTATCATTTTTCTGTTGTTTGGAGTAATGGCCTTCATTTGAGAAAACAAACATAAGTAAAGATTACAGGGTTTCTGCAGGTCAAAGAATGTTTTAAATATAATATGTATTTGGAACCTTAAAAAGTTCAGAACATTTCCAGATTTTTATTATACATTTATTTCAAATAGATTTTAAATTTGTGCATGGATAGTTTGTTCTACTTACCCTTGGTTTGTCCCTTTCTTTATAAATGATTACAAATTTTGACAAGCACCAATCCTTAACTTGGTGTGGCAGTTCTGACTAAGAACTAAGGGTTTTAATTTAATGTGATGATTCTAGTAAGGGTCGTGATGTAGGAGAGTCATTTCAGGAGGTCTTTATCCACATTTATTTAGCCATTTCGGCAAGAGAAATTAGACAATTTGAGTGTGTGTTTTTGGTGTGGTCATACTTGAAAAAAAGAAATAAAAATGTAAGGGGACAGCAGGCAATAGCCGTTATGGTGCATACTATATAAGCTAGTGAGTATAAAAAACATCAGTATAAGACATACTTGACTGAAATGCCAAAATAAGTTAAATATAACTTGCCAAGTCGGTGTTACATTCATCTTATAGGGATCCTTAAAGGTCCTAAAAGATACTGAAACCCGCAGAAACCCGTAAATACAAAGCACAGCGGTATTACTTGTGCAAACCAAGTATCCTTAGCACTAACAAGACATTCTAGGTAAACAAACACTAACAAACACCTTAACACCCCAAAATTGCTTTCACCTACAAGAAAACATTGGGTGTAGATATGCTCTTTTTGGTTGAAGGATCTGTAAAGAAAGGGTTTCACATTTGTGGATGTTAGTATGCATGCCTACATCCATAGCATTCAAATTTTAGAGCATGTTAAAATAGGCCTACATCCAACAAATTGCTAAACAAATCATTTTACTTGTAGGAATTAAAATTATTCCCCATTCCGAAAAAGCAAAAATAATTTCAAACTAAAGATAGACTGTACTTAAAATTGCCAAGTGACTGACAATTTAAACCGTTTATATTTTACCCTTTCACGTTTCATGTTTTTGAAGCATCTGCGTTGCATGTGTTCACTGAATGAAATATGATTGCCTGAATTAATTCACGATAGTAAAGGACACGTTCATCCAGATGGAATTCAAGTGAACACATCTGTCTCTTCAAGACATTCACGACAACCAAAGTTCTCTTAATACACAGCCTTACGCGTTGCCAAACAGGATGTTGTGAACAGTTTGAACGGCATATTAAAAGACTGAGTAGAATGGTAAGATGCTAACTGCACCACCAAAATGGGATGCTGATAAAGGAAACAGAGAAATGCAATCCATTTATAACATCAAGAGCAGGACATGGATTGTTTTGTGTGGTGTTACAGTATGTAAGCACCAGCTTCTTTGATGCTATTGCCTTGGCAGCTGTGCATGAAGCACAGTCCGATTAAATCTTAGTTCACGCCAAGTTGGAAGAAGCAACAATGATTTTTTAAAATTATATTTGTTGGTTTTCAGGCTACTTTCAGAACTTTAATCTACACAATTAATATCATGCTAAGTGTTAATGGAATGCAACTTTCTGTATCTAGCACAAATTAGTCAAGCTATTTGATGCTAGTATCAGCATATTACTCCAAAATGCATTTGTGTGGTATAGATATATACATTGGTACAATGAAATAGGCCAGACAGAGCTGGCTGCCTGTCCAGACACATCATTAAAGTGCCTTACAACAGGTTATTGCATAATCTGATGTCTGCCTTATTGCTTCCATTAAAAGCAAAAGGGGCCCTCTCATAGAGGAGAGTGGTTGAATGGCGCAAATTAAGAATTCAAAAAGATGAAATCAAATCACAATGGTTTTTGGGGAAAACATACGATCAGCAGTTTATCTTTCCACAAAGTTACTTTTCAATTAAATAAAGTGCTCTATGTTGTTGTTTCAAAGGCCAGCTTAGAATCTTGTAATATTAAAGTGACTAGGACGTCGTTGTGTAGATAGAAAATACTTTATGCTGTAGATCAAAAAGTATAATATATACTTTGGTTTTCTAAAGGCTTTTTACCCAAGTTTTTTCTATGTTAACCTGGGAATAAAACATGGGCTGCTTACAACTATCAAAGTATATAATTCTTTAAAATAATTTATGGTTTAAAAACTACTGCAATTGTCTTTTATATTGTAAGTATTTAAATTGGCTGTGTGCAGCAAAAAAAAATGAATTTATCCCACTGCCAGCTAGCGTGTGTGTGCACTGACATCCAGCTAGCTATAACTAAAACTTCTACATTTTTATTTTGCAAACGACAAAAAAAAAAAAAAAATGAATGTATGAATAATTCCTGTTGCACATTCCATGGACACTGATGATATGAAGTAGCATCCCTGTCAATTACTCCACAAGTCTCATATCTGTTAAGCAGCAGACTGCAGGCACGCTACAAAGCAAGAAAGCCCAATTATAATAGTGTAATTAACCTAATAGCTCATAATATAAAAAAACGTAATAATCGAAATGTTCTTGTTTGATGTTATGAAATGATTAAATACATTTAAATTTTTTTGTATAAATACCGTAAACGTTGAATGAAAATGAACATTTCCACCGATTATATCAGCTTAAACCTGACAAATGGAAACCATTAGATGTCTCTAGCCTGCAGGTGATAGAGAGGACACTGCTGACTGAAAAGTATTAAAACAGAAAACTAATTACGTATTTTGGTTATTGAATCCCTACCCAAATTATGCATTTAATGACATTCTATAAAAGTTATAAAAAATATTATTAGGCTTGAAAATGAAAGATGTAATTGTTTCTTTTCCCAACTCACTCCGCTGTGCTTGTACTTAGACCTTTACTCCTATCAGTGAAGGTGCGTGACTTATAATTTAGCATGTATGGCGACAGTTGAAGCCCAAATATTCTGTTGCTTTATTGCAGAAGAGGTAACAATGGCATTAGTATTTAGAGATATTAGCCAATTAAACAACTGAAGGGCGTAATTTCAGAGAAAATATCAGTTTAGCCCTAAACCCTAAGCAAAAAACTTCTTGCCACTTTGAATGTTTCATTTAACTCTGCATAGCTCTCCTACTAACTGTGGTTGTATAGTCAAAAATTCATTTCTGAACAGAAAAAAACATACATTTTCAATTAAACTGAATTGTTTTATATGGATTATTAGTTTTTAGATTATTTTTTAGTGATCTGCTTTCAGCTAGAATCTAGTTTTACTTGCACTATAGATTGAAGACGTTTTGTTGGGCTTTCCATAAAGAATGAATCAAAGCTATAATCCCCATGTATATCCATAACAGACTGATTTATTGTGGATTGATTTACTAAGAAAAGAGATAACGTCTTAAGCTTCTTAAATAGACAGATTTCACTGTTTATAGAAAATGACGTAGGTCATTTCTGCTCACACTGAAGTTGGTGTAAATTGTTTATTTGAACAATTCAGCTGACTATGGACACCCAGACTAATGGTGGTGTATGATGATGCCCCATATGCTCATATGAGGTTATAAAAAAAGTACACATGCTAAAACTCTACTGAGTACTAGCTAGAAGCTCAGAAGCAGCAAGATTAAGTTCATTCTTCACTGGGAGCATGGTATTCTGTGGATTGTCTTTGATAAGGGTTCGGGGATTTTATGATGTTTTTGACTTTTATCTTCCGGTCAGCAGAGGGAGGGAGCAGATGCAGAAGAGGCACCAGTGTTTATCCAAATCAAAACCTTAAAACCTGTGCTGAACTGGATCATTCTGTTACACAAGAAAAAGCTGTCCACAGTGGTTGGCCAGCTGTACGATCACAATCTTCCACTGGCGTCTGTGAACCAAATAAATGTGTATCTGGCCTGAATCTTATTGTAAACATGGAAACTGAAACCAATATTGCACAGGATGTAATAAAAGTCACATCAAGTTTCCTTGTCACTCACTTAGTACAGTACGTTTTAGTTTTAGTATCTGTCAGTTGCAAAATATCTAATCATTAGTGCTGACAGCCATTATGCTATTAATATGTGTATGTTTACTTTTTACATTTGCAATTTTTAATCACAATTAGAACATGTTGCTTTTTATTCATTTGTGTTATGGGTCACTGTTGTTTGCACCCAAGTTAACTAAATATATATTATAATTAGATAGTATAGGTTCAAAATAGCTTTTGTCTCTGTGAATATGGTGTGACGATATAAATAAAAGATTGGTAGTTTAAGCTGAAATTTAAATAAATAATTAAGATGGGGATTATGTAATTACATAGAGGATGACATAATACAAACCTATGAATTTTGGGATTCATAAGATACAGATGAGACTCACACAACAGTTCACACACTGTAACTGAACAGCTTTTACATTAGATACAGAGTGATCCAGTGTCTTGCACAGTTCACCCTTACCAAATCTCAAGCATGATTTAGAATAGATGTTCAGAAGTTGCATTATTTAGACTTTTGTTAGATAAAAAAGTCCATTAATAGGAGCTTTTTCTTTGAGCGTGTATAATTCTCTAACATATTTACAAACATATAATCTCTTCATTTAACTTAAGCCTTTGGTGTCCCTTTGTTCTCAGCTTTGGCTCCTGTAAGTCCGTTTTCTGTATTGTCATTCCCCGAGCTCACCAGGCATTCTTTACTAAAGAAAACACAAGGAAGAAAATGTTAGGATGTGGGAAAACCCAAACATGTTATTAAAGGGTTTTGTTCCCTTCGTAAGTGTGGGGAACTATGCAGGAAGAAATTAATTAGACTGCTTGTGAGGATGCATGATAGATGTAGTAATTTTACAAATTAAATACTGTTCATTTCCTTTTCCTTCTCTAGGAGTTGAATATAGCTGCATCTGTGGCTCTCTATTCTCCTTTAGTTTCATGTTCTCATTTTTCTGTTCTCAGCCTTCTCAGCTGTGTCTCGCTCCATAGTAACTTTGCTTAAACAAAATCCCTGAATAATTAAATTACTCACTTGATGCCTTTTTTTTGAAAGCAGGTATCATAATTAGATAATGTAAGGAATTTGCATTGCTGTAATTTGTTGCCTCTTTCCCAACTCTTTGGGTTGCATCTTCAATCCTTTTGGGGCTCTCCTCTCTTGTCTTCATTAGTTCTTTCTCCCTCCCTTCTCTGCTTCATCTTGCATGCTATGTCAGGCACTAATTAATAATTTTAACAGGGAATATCACAAACAAAGCAAATAGCTCACCAAAAAATCAGAGGACATTTCTGGCACTCTATTATTGTATTTATTGTACACCATGCCTCTTTGGTTTTAGCCTTTCCAGCTCCATGACGTAAAAGGAAGGATTATTGCTGGCCTTGCCACATCACTTTGGAATTATATGAATAACGGCATGAGCCACAAACGGGGCAGGGTGATCTGGGCTAGTCTGGTTTCTCTAAAAATGCAGCTGTAGCAATTGTGGCTACTGCTTAACTTTATTTTTGTATGCATCTTCTATGTTTAGTAATGCCCACATAGTGTAGTGATAGCAAAAGGCTACATTGTGGTGTTATCAGGAAAAAAAAGGCTGATGTTGTGATGGATTTTCAATTAAAGTTCAGTTACAGACCAACTATTGTATTTTAATTATATATATATATATATATATATATATATATATATATATATATATATATATATATATATATATATATATATATATATATAT